>OMKK01036160.1:0-11724 GCA_900302305.1 Polymixia japonica | reverse complement strand
TCCCCTCCTTCCTCCCTCCTTCCACCCCCCCCCCCCCCCCTCTCTCCCTTCCTCTGCATTCTGCGCACTCTCTTCCTCCACCTCTCTCGCTCTCTCTGCTCCACTTTTAAGATTTGGCAGCGCTCCAAGATCTGAGAAAAACATTGGAGGCATAGCCTCGTTTTGATGTCTGGAAAAAAGAGAGAGAGAGAGTGAGAGGGAACGGGGAGGGAAAGAGAGAGAGAGAGAGAGAGACTCCTCATTTCCATTTCACAGACCTGATTCACAGCAACACCACAGAAAAGGGGAGGATACAGGGATACGTGTGAGCATAACCGACACTCAGAGAAAAAGGGAAGGGTAGCCAGATAAGGCAGATCTGAGATTGCAAGAAAAAAAAGAAAGAAAATTAGGTTCACAGAATGTGAGGAGTAGCTATCTAAAGAAATACACGGAGACGAGCATCAAAGAGGGCGAAAGGGGGAAAGAGAACTGTCATGCAAATTTGCAACAAACAGTGAATAGTGAAAATGTGCGTTTTATTTGCGCGACCTGTCAAAGGCAGTGTTTTGCTTCTCTGGCCAGCAGTCTGCCAAAAGATTGACAGACTGTAAAGCATAAGGATGTATACTTATTGAAGGGAACCGGCAGGCAAAACAGAATTGGCAGACAAATTCAAAATTCCTACGTCTATTCAACGGAGCAGGCTTTTCTCATAACAGAGAAACCAAAACAAGTTTGGCTCTCCGCATTGTAATCATCTTTACTTTTTTTGTAGCCTTGCATGGTAAGCAGGCCAAGCAGGCCAGATGTAAAATACCTCTATGGGCTAAGCCAAAAAAATCAGTGGGGAAATTTTACATATCCTGCGGATTCAGCCTTACTCTTCCTAATTGCCGGTTGGAGCTCCAGCCTCTCCCTGGTGCTGAGAAGAGAAGCTGTCATTACTGGTCTCACAGGAGCCCGAGCCCAACTCCAAAGGGAAACTTTGATTGATGAAAAAAAAAAAAGAGAGAGGCAGATCCAAGCGTGTCCTCGATACAACATTTGCGGTGACCTTGTTTTCTCTGACAGGTCTAAAATTAACCAGCGGATCAGTTATACTGGGAGGCGAGAAATGTGGACCAGATTCTCCTTTTGGCGCGTCCTCGTCTCTACGCGCTTTCAGGGGATTACAGCAGCACGAGCATGCCTTCTGATTTATTGTCCTAAACATAGATTCATTAGTGAAACAGCTGGCTATATCCAGTGCTTCGCTATCTCTCGCGCAGCCCTTCCCTTTTCGTTCCTCCACCCAGCAATTAGACACCCGCTTATACCAAATTAAATTCTTTAAATGACAAATGTTGAATTTATGGTGCGCTCCACTGCTGTCGTTGCCATTCTTTCCGACAGTAGCTACGTCCCCCCTATAAGAAGCATAAAGATCATATTGGCGACTGACATTAACGGAGGATGTGCTCAAGCCTCTGCTTTTTGAAGATTTTTTTCCAATATTCTTTAAGAGCAGCTTACTTCAACTGCCATTGTTTACAACTGACAAAATCAGACCCATCGGAAACACACATTTTACTTGTCTAGAGGGGAAATGCCGGGAAGCAGCACAGTTACAGCCTGCGCTGAGCTCCAAAGACACGCTGCCCAACCCACGTTTTCTGTTGGATCAACATCTTTGTGTAAAACTGTATGCTGGCCTACAATTTAGTTAACCATTAAAAGAAAGGCGAACAGACAGACAGGCAACAGACTGTTCAGCTCCCCTATCTGTTAGTGCCTTTCACTTAACTTGATTAACACGACTCCGTCTACTAAATCAATCACACAGTCAATGAGGGATTTTATGACCATTGATTAGGCTATATATTTAGTAGCAGATTGAAAAAGCATGTGACGGTTTTCTTTAGAAAGATACTCCACTAGTGGAACATCTGAGATACTTGGTCTAATTGTGCAATCTAAATCACTATAAGATGTGTTACAGCTCTACACAAAACCTTATATCAAAAAGCAGAGGATGGAGGAATCTAATTTTCACTTTGCCTGGAGTGATATCAGGTTCAGCTGGACTTGCTCATTCTCAGACAAAATGCATTACTACGTTTTCCATTAAATAGTTCAATGGTAAAAGCACGGCACACAAGTGCTTTCACAAGAAAAACATAATACCGTACATCTAACAAGAGCTTAAATATTAAAATTCCCAGAAGTCTCTAGGGGTTATTATACATAAGTAAACAATAGTAGAACCTGTGAGTCATTAACCACAATGTCTATTTCATGTTTATACTGAAGAGAGGGAAACCTGTGGTGGCTCTATGAAAGAGTCACTAGTATTATCAATAACCAATAGTATGAATATAAAATTATATCAATACAAATATTAAGAAACAGGAAAGAAATATGAAAGCAGAACATTTGAAGATGTCAGCATCTGCAAGAACACGTTCATCTTAACATGCCTGTTGTTTATGAAAGCCATCCCTGATCACCCTTTGCACAAATTCTGCTTGAAAGACCAGCTGGAGCCTTAGGGGTTAAATATTTCTGCATATGAAATGACAAGCTGTATCCAAGGACCTAGTGTTGACCGTATTCACTGGTAACCATGCAACGCCAGAGCATTGTGTTATGACAGAGACACTTTTCAGGGATACATTATCACTATATTAGGCACGGTGTAAACCATTTTCGTGAGCAATGATCAAATTGGTATTGGCTCCTATGTCATAAAGTTCCGGAAGGAAATATTCTTTTGTGTCTCATTGCATTAAATGCAGGGCTGTAGAATTCATCTTCCCATCTCTGATATCTTAGACTACATACTTTACGGCGTGTGGAATGTGGCAATTTCCATTTGGCTTTCCACAGACCGTAATAAAGAACATGTAGGTCAAAGTGCTCATGATAAATAATCTCTAAGAATTGTATGCAACATGCTAAAATGTCTGTCAACAGCAGTTAAACTTGATAGAGTGATAGACTGATATGGAGTGGGTGAGTTTTTTGCCCCACATTATCTAAAGTTGAGCAGGGTCAATAGCATGCAATCACTGAGGCTGTAAAGTGAGTGTTACCTTTTATCAAAAGGGGCAGCGTTTCTGGTATTAAAGTCCAACTGATAAGTAACTGATAAATTTCCAACAAACGGAACAGGACTATAAACAAACAGCTGTCATGAAAAGGCGTATTCATGGAAAACGTGCTATTGTCGGTCAAAAGCTATTAAGTTTCAAAATCATGGCAGAACGTTCTGAAACTATTCATGCCTTCTTGATGTCAACTGCAGGGTCAATTGGTGTCAATTCTGTTAATGGTTCATATGTAGTCTTCTCAACAGGGGATATTTTTAACCATTCGCTATTTAGTTGGCCAAACAGAGGGGTGCACTGTGAATTAATCAATTAAGAAACACCTTACATTTTATCAATGAGTAGGCAGGTAGTGGCCAGATAGATTAATCACGGTTAGGAATTTTAAGTGCATAACATCAAATCATCAATATCAAAATAGCCTATATTCCACCCTATTCTGTCTACAATACGTTTACGCCAACAGTCTAGCCAGGCGTTGGGCACCCAGTAAAATTAAGAAACGTGAGGAAAAAAAACACAAGACGCGGATATCTCTGCGGGGCCCTATTATCACCAAAAAAAACAACTTGCATGTGGATGCACGCCGTTGCTTAATTTTAATTTTCGGGGGGAAGATTGTTTGTGCAAATTCTGTCTTATGCAACTGCGCACATGGACTCCATCTCCGCCAGAGAATTACCTTCCAGCCTCAGCGTCCGTAGTAGCAGCGTCAGCCACGGCGGTGAGACATCTGGCTGTTTGCTCAACCTTTCAAGGGTTAGAAAATAGTCTAAGAGTGCCTCCCTTTCCATAGGAAAAGAAACCGTAGTTTTGTCTTTTAACGACCCCGTAAGGGCGTTCATTGCTCGCAGACGTGAGGCTCGTCGTTACCGCGACAGTGTCTTTTTTTTTTTCTTTTTTTTTTTATAGCCGTGCTGCAGCGATTCCTGGAGGATTAAATTTGCATTGGAAGAGGATCATATGACCGAACCGAGGGAGGCATGCCGGGTAATAACCAGCGTTATTGTTTACGTCGGAGGAACACATGCTTTTGCAGTAAGGCGGAAATCCGTACACACCACGTGATCGCCCCGGGGGAATGTTGTAGTATCACAAAGAAAAAATGATCCACTTGAAAGGGATGTCTTCAGAAAGCGTTGTCTTTCGGTACAAATCGGTCAAGTTCATATTTTGAGAGAAAAAAAAAGTGATTATGCCTTTGAGTTTGTTCATAATTTATACTTTGTCACTTAGCTGAGGCACTCAATTGCATTCTCTTTGAAAATAATGAGTTTGTCAAAAAATGATCCTTCAAACCTTATCCCCATGTAATGCTAGTAGCCCACACTTTAATGTTAGTCACAATTTGTAAACTCGGAATAAAATGTGACGTGAGCATAAACCTACGATTTTTTTAAAGGAGTGATTGATTTCATCAAAAGTTATAATTTGTGGTCACGCTATATTTGTGGTTACACTATGGTATCATGTTGACAACCATGCACTTTCTTCCATTACTGACTCAACAGATTCCAGCTGACTGAACATGACTTGGCACCTTATTCTGTATGCTGCAATCAGTTACAGTAATGATCTCTGCACAAACTAGGGCACATTTTGGATAATGTGGCTGTTTTTCAATCAGCTTTTCAACGAAAAAGGCATGTGTGCAACAAAAAGGTGCTGTCCTGCACCTTTGCATTAGTTATTCAGCTTGGAACAGAGCCTGTTTATGCTGTGCAGTGTAAATCAGTTCTCCTGTGCCGTCATAACAACCTTGTGTAGCAGGGCAGAGAGCCCTATCTCACACACTGTTTACATAGGAGTCCCTTTAAAACTGTATCATTTGAATGAAGCAAGCTCAGACAATAAGTTCATACAAGATCAGAAATTGTATTTGGCAATTTTTAAACAAGTGCATACAAGTACAGCTAAAAGCATTTCAGTTTTGCCAAGTGCTCGTAGAGTAGCATTAGTCACATTCTACGTTAAACAGGAACTGCCACCAGACCTAGAAGTACATCAAGAATTTTGTTAAACATCAACAAAGAGGAACGTAGTCCATTATAATGAGTACATACCTTTATCTTCAAAAATATAGAAACACAATGTATTCAAAAATCAAAAATTATACAACCATGTTTACGAAGTATACTCTTCCCTTGGGTCCAATATGTACAAGTCCGTTAGTTTGTTTGAATGGTATGTATGTGATATTTATATATTTATACTCATATTTTTGCTTCCCCACCCCAAAAAGTGTTCAAACAAAATCAAGGGTCCCTCTCCTTTTTTACTTTGACATCTCCTGCAAGGATGGTCGCGATTTCTCCTTGCATGAAAGCCCATGGTACATTTGAACCAACCAAGGGACATTTCTCTCCACTTGGACAGTACACTTCACCCGTGGCACCTTGCTGCTTTATGCTTTCCCTAGAGCAGGGGAAGCAGAACTTGTGAGAGGGCACAGATGGGCACTGAACAAAGTGTGTGTCCTCCAAACGCTCATGACACAGGGTGCAGCACAGGGGTATGCTGCCAGGTACAGAGGAGTCCGGAATGCTTTGGGGGTGTACTTGGTCCATGCCTGGCACATGGGGGGTACCTGCGCCAGACGCTTCTCTCTGGGTCAGCCTCCTCTGATTCATGGAGGACGGTGAGAGGGGACTGCTGCTGTTCCTGCGGGTGGTGGAGTGGACCTGGTTGGCGTCCTTGGGAGAGCTGTTTCCACCTGCATTGTCTGCTGCCAGGATGAGCGCCGCCATGGGGGACTGGCCGTTCTGTGCAGCCTCAGGTGGGGTGGTGCGGGAGTGGGGGGATATTGTGGAAGGGGGAGAGGCAAAGCTTGGTGGGGGAACTGGTGGCATTTTCAGTCCGTCAGTAGGTGGTGGTAACCACTGCTGTCCGTCTCCATTTAGCTTGGCAGCTGTCCCCTCTCCCTCTGGTTCAGGCGAGGCTTTTCTCTTCATGCTCCGGGGGTGTTTTCCTCTGTCTGGTGGTGGGAAAGGGTTAAACAAAATGGTTGAGGCACAACTCAGACAAGAATGAATTATTCACTGGAAAGGAGGCTTAGATTTTTGCTGTTCCCTGCTGCACCACAGGCTACATAATAACAACAATTATATTACAATTTCATTATTTATTCTATGAATTATCATATTTCTGTATATTATCATCTGTACTGGATTAGGCTGGTTTTGGGTTAGTTTACCTATAAAAAGGAAACATAATATATATTGTGCCATTTTATAAAAACATTGTAGCGAGCCTACCTGATTTGGAAGCCGTGGCACTGGCCTCATAGCTCATAACCCTTTGTTGCATCGCTGCATGATCCTTCTTGAACCTGCTGTCGAAAGTGTGGAGAGCCATCAAATCCCTCACTGTTTTGCCCTTGGCCATCCAGTCCTGTTCTGCCCTATTTTTGTGGCTCTCGGGGATCTCTGGCGTGAGACTGTCCGGTCTGTGCTTATCCTTCACTTCTCTCTCATGCTCAGTGCTAGAGACTGACGCGGGTCTCTTGCCCATTTCGTTCGGACTACCAGCCGCCAATGCGGATGGAAGCCCCATTTGTCCCTGTCTACCATTGACTGCATGCACAGGGGGCATGTTGCCGTTAACCAAAGGCACTAAATTCGGTGGAACCGTGCTATTCCTGCGAGGGTTGGGACTTTGACGGTTCAGCTCTGGTGGGTCGTCTGGTTTAGGAAATCCATTTGGAACAGGAATGCCGTTTGCTTGCCTTCCAGACTGATATTCTGGACCCAGTCTGGGCGGACGGTCAGAGGAGAGGGGGTAGCGGTCTAGGGGCTGGGGTGGCCGCGACCCGGGGTCTCCTGCCGAATGGTTGATAGCCTGAATTTCTTTCCCAGAGAGCTGTGACTTCCCCGGCCCCGGAGATCTCCCCTCCTGGAACCCATGAGCCCTCTTAAGCTGCCGGGCCGTCTCGATCACAAACTCGATCCGATCCGCTCCTTCATAGTTGACACATCCCCTGCAGACGGGCTCGGTAAAATCCCAGATCATTGCCCACGGCATGCGGGGCAAGTCACATAAATAACACGACTGCCTCCTCGAAGCAGCAACCGCTGCGGACGACATTGCTTTTCACAAAAACCGACCAAAAAAAAAAATTCGTCTCCCCAGGTTTGTGCGTACGAGTCTTTTTCCAAGCTCCTTCGGAAAAAAATGGGGGATAGGGCAAGATCCGTGCACTCAGAAAAATCGTCCTCTCCCGACTACGGCAACAACAATTAAGTCACAGGGAGAACTTCATGACAGTGTGTACTTTACTACGGCGCGCCTCTATCTATCTCTCTCTCTCGCTCTCTCTCTCTCTACAACTCCGCTAGGCTCAATGTGGAGCAGTGACGTCATCGCCGAGGCACTAAACTTGTCGTTCTAGAGCTCCGGTTCTATTTACTCGGTTCTTCGACAGCCCCCCTTTAGCGCAAACCTCCGTCAGTCACTGCCTCCCCCTTTTTTTTTATTTTTTTTTATTTAATCACTTGAACTGTTGCCAAAACTACACCCAGTCACCGGGTCCGCCACCACCACCACCAACCAACCAAACTGAAGGGATAAACCGTAGCTTTTTACAAAAAAGTGAACAACGAGCCGACCGCCGCCGAGACCACGAGAAAAATCGGTCGTATGTTTTTACGCGCCGCGAAGCCGTTCGGCCATTAAAGGAAGCCGACGTCCTCCGCAGTTCGTAAATTAAAAGAGGCGTCACTATTTTATCGGCGTTTGTCCGGGGGGGAAATATTAAAAGGCGACAGGATCTACAGAGGATGCGGGGAAAAACGCCGCCCTGCCCGTAGACTTGTTTTTCTCAATGCACAAGCCGTGAGCTACTACTATTTTTGCGATGAATGAGGTGGGTCGCTCTGGAAATTATCTGCCCCCCTGGAAGCGTGGTTGCGCATATTACCGCCTTCCTTTTTTTTTTTTTTAAGACTACTCGTTTTTTTGTGCCGTTGATGTTAAACGGTTTTGTAGTGACCCCGGGTTTTTTAGCACCGATTTCGCAATATTTTTTTTAAATATAATAAATAAAATAAGAAAAGGAAAGGCGCGTGCGTTTACCCAACCAGGAAGCTGTCTCGCGAGGTGGGGATTTCCGGCGCGCTGTAAACTTGAATGGATCGAGGATGCGGATTGAAAATAGCTCCTGCCCATATTTTATTCTAGTGCACATTCGGCAGAAAATAATCACGAATAAAAACAAACAATATATTAACACATATTATATCAGAATGCACTTAAAACCTCTAAGCCTCGGGAGACACTATATGCGTGTAGTAATATAACTGTGCAAAAAAAAAAAAAAAGAATTAACTCAAACGGCCACGGTGCATAACTATTGTCAGATTTATGTTCCGAGCAGATTAATTCATGCACTGTATTCAAGCATGTGTTTGCATAATGCAAAAGCAACGTGTATTAATGATCGCGTACGTGAATCGTGTAGGCTATAACGCACCGCGCATCAAAATTCCTGGTATTAGCACGTATGAACTGGAGGAGTGTCCTAGTATTTTACATTCCACCCGCTCATCTGGGTTCATTCCAACTCATTGCAGCTTTGCCTCGGGGTTTGGGTGAGGCAATGCGTCTGAAACCTGCAGACACAAAGCAGGATATGTTTGTGCAAGCCCTGGTGACGTTGGAAAGAGGAAGCAAGATGTTTAGTCACGTACCCACCATGCGCCTCACCCATCTATAGAAAATCAAGCCATTTGGCTCTGCGCCGTTGGACATGCTCTAGCACACTAAACGACAGTCTTTTTTCCAATATTACTCAATTGTTAAATTCCAAAGGCTTTGCGTGCCGCTCCGTTGCCACAATAACCACGATGCTTGTCAGTCAGTGAATAGAATTTCGCGTTTGATGATTTGATATTGTAATGTTGCCAACGTGTTATGAACGAACGCAAACCAGTAATATTAAACCGGCTGGTCCCCTGCCTCAATAATGTTTACCACTTAAATATGTCGCAAGGTTTTACCATGTCGTTAATGTTATTGTTCTGACGTGACGACTGCCAGTGGTGTCTACACATTGTATTCCAGCCTCCCAACGTTTTTCTTTATCCATGCCCTTGTTTTGGCGGATAACGCCGGGAAGTGTTGTTAAGATTTATGACAGTTACGAAATCACTGTTCTGAAGAGGAAAATAAACAAATTATTTTTCTCATATTGGTGGGAGACAGTTGCTCAACACTTTGATCCTTTGGATTCCACTGAATAGATGTTTATGCAAGCGCTATACCCAGTTATGCAAGATGGAGGCATGCTGAGATTCAATTAAAACCCAAATGACCTCATTCTGCAATGGGGATATCCACTGATTTATAAAAGTCTTTGCTGCAGAGGCTGCAAAGCAAAGAGCTTTAAAATTGCAGTTATTCCGACCAGTGGTGAAAAGGTCTGTGAGGAAGCCAGACTTGCACAGATGGTTCTGATTGACCATGTCTAGGCCTACTGTAGAAACACCACGGCATGACTGTATTGACTATTATTTAACCTAACATCCCCCACAAAACCAGACGGAAAAGGTACATAATGCTGTTTTAATCTATTTTTTTCTAAACAGGCAGGATGTATCTAAATAAAGAGTGAGAGGCAGGTGAAGGCTAGGGGAATACCCAGCAAGTGACAGCATCACTGGCTTGATAAACTGACGTTATTTTTGTTCTACTGCATTCTGAGCCTGTTAAATTTTATATTGGCCATCTTTTATTCATGGAAGTGAATCATTACAAATTCTCTCTAAAGTTTTCTGCCTAAGCAGAGCATAGCTCTAGATGTTTCTTGTCTTGTGTGAGGGTTTTGTTTCTCTTTCTACCATGAGAACATTTTTGTTGTTATATAACCTTTGAAGCACAACTGCTGAGGTGAGCACCATACTGAGCTGTATGTTCCCCAGACAATATAAGTAGGTTATAGTGGGACAACTATAACCCCTAATGCGAGATAAACATACTATGAAGTTGATTATGAAGTTTTGCAGCTGTTGAGATGACCTACCTGGCACATTGATAGCTATGCAGAGTGGTAGGTATTACAAAAAATAGTCAATTAATGACTTTAAAGTCCATGGGCCTTTACATATTTCCTGCATTTCCCACAGGAAATAGTAACCATGAGAACTCCAGGACGGCCCTAGCAACCATATACTGTATATCCTGTTTACAGTGTTGCTATCTTTAGCCACAGATTTGAACACCTATGATTAGAATACAGACTAAATTTGAGGATATTTGACAGATAATAGGAAAACATCAACCTATTATGCTAGCTGCTGCCTTTTCTTTGTAACTTCTATCCAGATTCACAGAAAATAAATAAACGGATAAGCATTTTAAGTAGTGTGCTGTCTGTGATATACGTATAAAATGGTGGAATTCAAATAAAATGGAGGGTCCAGGGCGAAAGGGAAAAAAATGTGCTGGGCGCTGGAATCTGGGGGCTGGAGGCTGCAGAGGTGATGTCATTGGGCCAGAGCAAGAGGCGAGTGGAAAACAAGTCTCTCTCTTTATTCTGATCCTCTTTGCAGTCCCAGCAGGGGGGAGGGCCTGGCAGCCAGCCAAGGCAAGGGCTGCTGGGAAATGGCAAAGGATGCCAAGCAGGCCCCGCCGCCAACATTAGAAGCTCACATCTTTGTTCTCAGAAACCTGGTGTGCTGCCAAAGGCCTCATTTCGGCTCCATGGCATGATTACACTGGATGTAGGCCAACTACTGAGAGCTTGCTCGCTCCCTCTCCCTCCCTCCCTCGCTCTCCCTTTATACTCCCTCCCTAGGCTCTCTCTCTCTTTTTCCACTGCCTTCAAAAGCTTTCTGCCAAACATGCAGCAGTTACCATGGCTGCAGAGAGTGGAACATAAAAAAGTGAGTAATGAGTCAGGCTTGGACCCAGATGTGCCACATGTGCATCCATTTAGAAAAAATAAGATGGTAACATATCCCGTTAATCTGCCTTACTTGTCAGAGACAGAGGAGTTAGTTAATAAAAGAGGATTGCCGAAGGGAAGGGAAGGGAAGGGAAGGTTGAAAAAAAAAAGTAGGCTAAAAGAGGAACATTGTTTTGACATCCATTTTTGTACATAAGATGGTTTCAGTGGCTTGCAGTGCAGACTCAGTTTTGACAACCAGGAATAGAAATGCCTGAACTTTGCTTCTGTAATGTTGTACCTCAGTAAGACTGCGTGCATGGTGAACTGATGACATAGTATCCTGCCTGGTGGAAACCCCCACATACTGTTGTCTCAGCCAGACATTAATAGATCCAGCGTCCCCCACAACACTAGTAACAGTTAGGTGTCCTATAGTATCACTATAATGTTGGGGGGAGAATTGCGAGGTGTAAAAGTTTGACATTATAAACATATCAACCCAGGAAAGCAACAGTGTTTTTACACTGGTGATCTTAATTGGTCCAATTTGCAACGCAGAATGACTTATTTACATAAAATCGCAATGAGCAAGATTAACTGCATCAATCTCATTCATTGTCCTCATTTGGCCATTACAAGTCTAAATTAATCATCAGTTGTTGTGGTTAGTGTGTTCAATTGTATTATACACTCATGCTGGGTTATGACAGGTTTACAGCCTTAGTCAGACATAATAGTCTTGTCATTCTGCTGCATTCTTTCTCTTTTCCTCTC
>OMKK01036151.1:0-16298 GCA_900302305.1 Polymixia japonica | reverse complement strand
GAGAAGGAAACAAGTGGGTTATGAGGAACAGGACATGAAATCTAATATGCGCATGAGTTCATGTTGCATGTTGGTGTGTGCACGTGTGTTTTTTCCAGGCATGTATATGCGTCTGCCCACTGGTAGATGCTGGGGCTCAGATGGATCTTGTTCGGCAGGCCGTGGCTCTCCATGCGAGAGGCCGTGTTGACCGTGTCTCCAAATAGACAGTAGCGAGGCATCTTCTCCCCAACCACACCTGCCAGCACGGGACCACTGTGGAGACCCACACGGATCTGTGGAAATACAGCGGGTCACATTGTATTAGAATAGCATAGAATAGAACAGAGCAGAGCAGGACAGGACAATAAATTCTGCCTTTGTCATTCTATAAAAGTCTAGTCTCAATCCTGTAGGCAGCTGACAAAACGTAAACACATGTATATGAGAGAGGCACAACAACTGGTTCCAGCACAGCTCGGTAATGTTTTCTTTGGTTAGGTAGAGCAGTTTGTCTGTTTCACCTGAATGGGTTCACCAGTGATGGGGTTAATGACCTCTCTGGCAGCCAAGATCATACCCAGGGCAAAGTTGGCCACCCTCTCAGCATGGCTGGAGACAGGGATGGGAACGCCACCCACCACCATGTAGGCATCCCCTATGGTTTCAACCTGGGGAACACAAACATGCATGTCCCCCCCCACCACCCCCAGCCCAGTCATGATTATTCAGATCAGTAAATTCATAAGGCAACTTAAAGCTGTTATGTGTGTTATTCTGACTCTACCGATGAAGGGGAATTACAACAACAAGCCGTTACAATTCAAAACAAGCTGGACTGCAGCACCTCCGTCACGCCTCTCCCCTGTCCATCAAAAACCTCACATGCTACAGGTGAACAGGAGGAGTTTAGAGTTGGACCGGCTATGTAAACATGGTTTAGAAAGCAGGGAATATCAACACACTGGCTGACTTGCAGTGGCAGACACTTGTTGTGAAGATCATATCTCACTGAAACTTTCCATAGTAAAGTTATGAAATTTTGCATATAGCAGCTTTAAAGCATCATTCATTTCAATGTACTTCTCTCAGACAAACATCAGTAGACATTTTGGTTCTCATCACATGCATTCTGATCAAAGGAAACAGTGAAAAACTTTATTTGTGTACCTTGTAGACGTTGTGTACAGTTGTTAGTCGGTCGAAGCGGAGGTACATGGAATTGAGCATGAAGACGATGTGGATGGGTTCACACTGGGAGCAAATATTAGTGAAGGTCACCACATCGCTGAAAAGTATGGTACACTCCTTAAATTCTCCTGTGGGATTCATACACGCGATGCACAGAAACATACCCAGGTGTATACCCAAGACAGACAAACGTGCACACACACAAACACGCGCATGCGTTGTGATTATTCAAGCCGGGTACTTTTGAGACTCTCCTGAATGTGAGCACACGTTAAGTGTGTTCCAGTCACCTGCTTCCACGGTCTTGCCCTCTTTGAGCTGATTGGCTACGTGTTTGGGCAGCATGGCGTACAGCAGGTTCTCCGTCTTTGTCCTCTCCTCCTCCAGGTGCTGAGACAGGAGGCGGAGCTCCTCCTTCTTTCTCTCCAGCTGATTGGACAGCTCCATTTCGGCCAGTCGCTGTTGGTTGAGCAGGATGAGGTCTCGGGTGACATCGTGGGGCGCGATGTCAGAAATGTGCATGTGTCTCTCCTCCAGCTCCTGAAGGCTTCTCAGAAGAGGAGATGCTTGATAGAGCATACAGCGCAGAGAAGACATCCAGATCATCTGACCTGGAGATAGGGGATACAGAAATATGATAACAGGATTGATTAATAGACGCTGATCTAGGAAAAAAGACAGAAAGGACTGATTTAACCCTAGATCATCTGACTGAGGACAGCAGAGAAAGAACAGAACATCTTACATACAGTGGATTCTATCTAACCTAGGTGAGATCATTCAGTGTCATTCCAAAGCTTGAGGAGCAAGCAGGAAGGGGGTGTCCATCTGAAAAGGGTAGATATCATATGGTTTTATATGCCGTGTTTTTTCTCCTCTACCTCTGAGCTGCAGCATGGGCCTGTCCCTCCATGCCTCAGGCATCATGTCTCTGCGTGTCTGCAGGACAAAATGGCTGTTGATGAACTTCCTAATGCTGGAGATGGTGAAGGTGACCTCAGGGTGCACGATGCTGAAGTACTGGTCAAGATGGATGCTCATAGTCTGGAGCCCAGGGACGATCCTCTGGAGGTTTACCCCAGCCTGGCGCACCACCAGCTGTCACAGAGACCGCCTGAGTCACTACATTGAGCTCCATTTATTATTCAACTTATATTCACGTTTAAAGGTGGAGATAATCTCTCAAATTAAATATGTTTAGCATGGTTCTACGGTTAAGATATTTTAAGATGTTCCTTCTTACATGCAATTCAAGTGCAACATAGCCACATCAACTGAACCTGTCAACCATAACTGTAATGTTAACATGTCGTTGCTGTACCTGCTCATCGAAGACTATATGGAAGGGGAAAACATTGCAGAAAGTCTTCAAATCAATGTTCAGGTTCTTAGGGTAGACCGGCTCAAAGCCCCTTAACAGTTTGCCTGTTTATTGAGACAAAGAGTGTAAGACACAATACTTTGCGTATCCCCCTCCGACAAGCATGTGGGGTGACGGTGCAAGGGCTCTATATCGATGTATTGTTTTTTTGTTTGTTTGATTTTTGGCTCTCATGGGTATAAACCTTTAAACGTTCCAGTTACAACGATCTCTATAGCCATCAAGTCATGCTGCTGCTCCAGGGTTTGTGTGTGTGTGTGTGTGTGTGTGTGTACGCGCGCGTGTGTGCCATACCTTTCCCCAGACTGACTAGCCCTCTTATAGTTTCCCAGTGACTCCGATACATGGAGAAGCTGACACTGGCTCTCTTTTGAGGGAGGGGCTAAGGGCACAAGGAGGGCGGAGTCAGTATTACAATACAATCTGTGGTGTCAAAATGGTATTACAATACACTTCCTTGTGGTCCACATTCCACAAGGAATGGCCTATAAATAATCTACATTTGGGTACACGTATTATTGTTTGGATTTTTAAATGCATCTCAGTTTGTTAACTGTACTTCGTAACTCCGGGTCATGACATTGCGTCTGTCGGTCCGAGGCTGGAGGGTCTGGGTCTGTGGAGATGGAACACTGCAGCGGCTGACTGGACTAGACCCAGACACTGTAGCTGTTCGCTGGGTGACACGGAAAACAACATGCTCTTTCTTTCCTGTCCTCTCCAACTCCTCTAGTTGGTTGACAATCTCCATCGTTATCTCACTGTTGAAGAAATCTTTAGCAACCGCTCCAATAATACCTGTGCAGAACAAGGTTGTCACTTTGTGAGTACACTTTTACACGTCATTTGACTCAAAGGCATTCCACCAACCTAAAAATTAATCAATCATCACCAAATGATTATAAAATTGCAAAATGAAGGGGGAGGTTGCTCTGATTACCAGGGACAATATGACAGAGTCCTCTGCGGTCTGAGTAATAGTGAAGAAACATGGTGCCCTCACGATTCCTCTCCACTCTGAACGATGGTGCATTAATTTCCTGCAAGCATATTCAAATTTTGTCTTTATGCAAATCACAATGACCACAGAAAATAAAATGGAGACACACAGAGATACAGAAAGACAGACAAACAGGCAAAGGCAGGCACCTTGTAGGACAGGGCGAGGTAGCTATGAAGCGCATCCAAATTCTCAATGAATTCAAACAAGTTGCCCCCCAGAGTCCGCAGCATGTGATCATAGCCAGACCGCTTACAGAACTCAAAGAAATATTCTCCGAACAGCTTTAAGACAACCTCTGGCTTCACGTCTACCAAAAGACAAAAGCAGAGGCAACAACGATGAATGGTTATGAGAAAATGTATTCGTTTTATAAGTTGAACGATTTTCTATTAAAAAGAGACCCATATTGCTAAATTAGTGAAACATATTTTGTCCAAAATTACCCAGCAGCTTGCAGGCTTCTGTCACTAGGTGCATGGTGATTTCATCTTTATAGACTTCATATGTCAAGAAAGTATCTTGAACTCCAGCTGCATCCCTGTGCGTCACGATGTTGGAAAGTGAAGTGTTGGGATGATGATAATGTTGATAAAACCGAGGAGTTTGTATTATGCTATTCTGTTGATTTAAAAATGATTTACCCACAAAAGTGACACGTGTAACTCAGATTGCTTTTTTCTTCAATATTAATCTATGCCATTACATGCATCATTAAAATGTAAATGGGGAAATCGTTCCTACCTGAGCCTGATCCACGTCTCCTCGCCAAACTTTTCAACTACCAGCGATCTCAAACAGGTGTTGATAAATCCATACTGCCGAGAACAATGTAAATAGATAAGTAAATAACGAGTAGCTTACAAAAACGAAATAAACAAGTTACGTTTGCATTTACGCAATTGACAGTAATAAACAGAAAACAACATCGTGCCTCGGTGCAAATGCAGCATACCATCTCCACCAAGTTTATAGCGTCATTTATCCAACAATCCAGGTTTTCCTTAAAGGTTTTACGCGGATCGCTTTGGTGTCAGGTGCCGTCCACGCACAATGTCATGTCCACTCGTGGCCTAAATCCTGGTTTGTAGCTCATACGCACCAAGCCGAAGCATATATCTAAGAAAAAAGTGATGTATTTAAAGTACACTGAGATAAAGAAAACTGACAGAAAACAATAAGTGATAAGGTTGGACTAGTTGATCTCTCTCCATCCATTGCCATCAGTCTCCATGTGTGAATGCGTCGGGCGTTTGGGGAGGGGGCATAAAGAGCTGTCCAGTCCTGTGCGGTGCTGAAATAAAGGATTTGTTGTGCAGTCCAAAGTGGGCGCCGCTTTCTTTCACTGTGCTAATAATAGAACATGTAATAATCATTTTATTTGTAGGGTATAGCAGATTTATAAAATAAATATTAATGTTTTAGCGAGTGTGATTGTTTTAAAGTTGAATTTTTGGCACTTTGGACTCGGCGTTCATCATCTGTCCCGAGCACCCATTGAAAGCACACATTTAAAACAATGTGCTTAAAGTTACAAAATTCGCATTACATTTTTTTTGAATTGGCGATTGTGAATTAAGGTGTGCTCAAACATCCTCAGCACGGGGAATCTAAGAGGTAGATTTCTGTCCATTTGGTAATTTCTGTCCATCACACATACAATAGTACTGGTGTCCATCTGTTTCCCCACCAGATCCATCATTGAAATGGATGGATGGTAGCCTATGTCCTGAAAAGAAATCCATCGAGTTTGTAAACTAATAATCTGAAATAAGTTTTTATGAAAGGTCAAAGATGGGAGAATTTACCACACATTGCAGAGCCATGCCAGCACCTTATTAGTGAAACTGTCTAAAATACTGCAGTGAAATGACTTCAGGTTCATGTTGTATATAGTCTTCTGAGACTCTGAAGAAGACTCAGTTAAGGCTGTTAAAAATGAGTGTTTGTGCCCCTACCATCAAATGGACTGGTGGAGGAGCTGAATGGCACTATCACAAAGTAAGTTGCAGATTTTGATGGTTATAATATACTCCCTGAATTAAAATATGCAAGGTAATATGTATTAATTTTGTTATTGTGAATAAATGCCAGTACTTCAAGTTTTTTTTTTTTTTTGGTTATGGGCTGAATATCCTTGAATCTTTTTCACGTGTACTTTTTACACGTGATGCACAAGCTTTTTGTCAAAGTAGCTGTGTAATTTTATTTTCCTCAAGTAAAAAGGATAAAAAGTCTGCAGTTATTTTCCTATGGAAAAACAAAACATGTATAGGAGTCATCCTGCCTGCCTGAGAGCCATTGATGACAGAAAATGTCAATTCTTACTTTCATTTCATTGTCATTTTTATGTTTTAGTAATGTCTCGGGTGTTGTTTTTGGTTATTTTCTTTGGGTGTATTGGACATAGAATGACCAGGATGCAGGATCTTTATGATGATTAAATGCAATTTTATTTTGCAAAAGAGAGTCAACACTCAAACTACCCATGATTGTCAAAAATAGAGTTACACTTCCAAAGGTATTTTCATCAAGAGGTCCAGAGGAATTCTCTAATGTCAAAAGATGTCCAAGTATATAAAAAATAATAACGTTGAGAGAAGTACTTCGTTAGCCTCATAGCATAATTGCCTAAGTCATTTTTTGGCCAAATTGTGATATCAATAAAAAATACTTATGTGCTTGCTGAAAAATGTGTTTTTTCTTTGTTTTCCGAAAACGTTCAAATATGACTTAGGCTATTATGCTATGAGGCTAACGACTTGTGATTCTCATTTTCAATGACAGCAAAGATACACGTGCGATCCCCGATCAGGCTATGGACAGCTAAGCCATGGGCTCATAAAGCTCTCATGCCCTCTGCTGGTTGAACACATCGGGTGGAAATGATCCAAGAACATGGGCATCTGAGGTATCATGCACTACAACCGAACACAGTTCACTACAGTGGTTTTAGTCTTCTGGTACCCTCTCTTGCTTCACGCTATTACCACTGCAGTCATCTGAAATGAAGACCACTTAAATATAACGAAGAACTGACCCTGTGTTGATCAAAGGCACTCTACATGACAGACCGATGTACAGTCTTTTGGTTATATTACAGTATTCATGGAAAGGCAAAAAAAGATCCTTTATTATTAATCCTATTATCAAGGGGATTGGGTCTTAACACTCTCTGTAAGGGCTTTTGTGATAGTAGCTTGAGACTTTAGTTAGGCTGGTCTGTGATGTTCATGTGCTGATCACCTGTGAAGCTGGTGCTAGACAGAAGGTAGGCAGGTAGGTAGGTAGGTAACACCGAGGTTGGCTTAATGTGCCATGTTCTAGTGATCTTGTCGAGGCTCAGGTCTGTAATGAGGTCTGCAGAGCCTTCATGTCCCTTAGCAGCATGAGATTCCTCTTGCTGCGCTCCCCTGGTCCAAGTTTCACGAGTCCAGCAGAGCGACCCCTAGTGGTGACTGTGGTGGTCACCCTGACCTGGCTCCTCCCTCGTCGCCTGTGGTTACCACTGGCTTCCTTCCGCAACTTCTTCATCTGAAGAGAAGTAGACAAGAGAGGCGGAGGAAGATAGCAACACAGAACAATATATAACATCAAACGTGTGTCTTAAATTAATTGCATGTGTTTGTGCGAAGGCGTACCTGTGTTTTGTGTTTGTACAGTTTGCTAATCTGCTCTCCTTTCCTCTCCATTTTCAGCAGCAACCTCTCTTGCTCTCTCTGAAGTTCTTTCCTCTCACGTTCAGACACACTGGCCTCCACCTGCCTCATCAACTCATCCTGCTCCCTGCCACACACACACACAATTTTATTATCAACATAAATAAGTTTACAAGTTTGTATTAAAAAAATTATAAAGATTATGAATTATTTTACCAAGTCACTTCAAATCTCGCTAAAACGCAACTGCACACTCACCCGTGCACTCAGACACGTGCTCACACACACACATACACACACAACCACAAAGTGGCACAGGCGCTCACAGGCTCATGAGTCGGAGCTCC
The DNA here is from genome assembly GCA_900302305.1 of Polymixia japonica. Lineage (NCBI taxonomy): Eukaryota > Metazoa > Chordata > Actinopteri > Polymixiiformes > Polymixiidae > Polymixia > Polymixia japonica. The sequence goes on along the minus strand of OMKK01036151.1, from coordinate 8,741 downwards.
TCCTGCAGTGCCTGCACCAACTCGGACAGCTCCTCCCCGCCGGTGGAGGAGGACGAGGAAGAGGAGGAACTGCTGCCTGAGCGGCTGCGATTGGCTGCCTGAGAGAGAACGCGGCTGTTGCAGAGTTGGGGCTGGTGCTGTTTAAGGAGGGACAGAACCGACTGGACGTTGGCTCTGACCGAGTGGCTGCAGCCCACTGACTGGAGGCCAGGTGGAAGAGACAGTGGAAAGGAAAAGTAGGAAAGAAGGAAAAGACAGAGGAACCGTTCCAGAGTCAGCAAAACGCAGCGTTTGAGAGTACACATATTGTCGACTACAAAACCACGAATGTGCGTGCGACCGTACCGTTCCAGTTACAAAGGGTACGTCTCCGAGGCTCAGTCTGTAGTGCGGTTGTGTGAGAGAGGGCTGCTGTTGTAAAGGTTTCTGGAAAGGGAAGATCCAAATACATAGACTAGGTAGGCCACACAGAGGAATGCATGCAATATTGGCCAAGTTCAATCCATCATCACCATGCATAAACATGTTTTCACACATACATAAAATAATAATAATAATAATAATAATAATAATAATAAAAAACAAAAAAATGCAATCAATAACCAAATTTGACCAATAGGACCAAGAGGTCCTAGCTGATTGCGTTTAAAAGTCCTCTCTGCTTGACTGGACATGACAGACCTTAACCCTAACCCTGATTGCAGGCGTCTAGTCACATTAGTTCAAACATTAACTCAAGAAGGTTTGGAAGGAAAGAAACATTCTCAGTGTGATTAAATAGGAATTAAACCTCTTAACGCTCATGGGAATGTCTTTACTTTTGAACTGGACCTCTTCTCTTTGGACTGTCTCTTGGGTGGGCGGGGTGACACTGACTGGAGCAATATCCTATTGGCCTCCAAACCTGTCTGTAACTAAGGAAAGCAGAACATGTGTGTGTACATCAATTGTGTATGTGTAACAATTATATGCATTATATGTATTCATTCGGCAGATGGTATTATCAAGAGCAACTTATAATAAGTAAAACAATAGTGCAAGTGATAAAACTGCACCAATAAAACAGTAGTGTACTGGTGTGTATGTACCAGGTTGGCTTTATCCTGGACCAGTTTTCTCTGGTGCTCCTCTTCCTGTAACTTCATCTCCAGCTCATGAATCTTCCTCTGACACACACACACACACATGTGATCATCAACATCGGTTGTAGAGGTCAGTTTTTAGTTTTAGGTTGCTTGACCGAAAGCTTTCTAATAACAGTGGAACACTACACGTGACAGACTTGAGGAAATCCTCTTCTGTAAGCCCGTATTATATATAAAATGCACGTAGGAATGTGTGTTTGTGTGTACCTCAGCGTTGTTCTGTGTGCGAGTCAGCCTCAGGTACTCCTGCTCCAGTCGCTCCAGCTTCTCCAACTGGGCATGCCCAGACACAGAGTCAAGTGCTTGATCAGCTGACCTGGCTGTTGCCATGGACACCTGAGAGTGCAGATGACATTCTTACAAGTAAAAATACAAAAGCATTACTTTTAGGATTGAGCGTTGGTTTCATTTCATTGTTCTTTCATTGTACTTTTCAGTGGGAGGGTCTGAGATTCTACGGCACAGCCTGAAGATCAATGGAGCTAACCTGCCGTTTGAGCAGGCTGGTCCTGTCTGCCTTGGCATAGCGTGCCATCCTCCTCATGTGGTCCAGCTGTCTCTCAAGCTGCACACAGCGAGACTCTGCAGCAGCTAGCTGGGTGATCAACGCTGTTGATGCGAAGGACATAATACACATAAGATAGAGAGGAAATTATTTGGGGAGAGACAATGATGAAAGGATGTAAGGATGAGCGTAGACACAAAGTAAATGGTTTGCCACCCTATCCCAGCATCACCTTGGTTGCAGTGGGGATGGTCACTGGTCTCTCTTGCTGTGTCTCTCTGGGTGTGTGTGTTGGAGAGTCTCTGTGTGACTTTCTCACTCTGCAACTGTGTATGTGACGCGTCTGTCCCTACGGTGCGAATACTAAACTCTGCCCGTCCTTTCTCCAGCTCCAAACTCCTGATCTTTTCCTGGAGGTTCCTTAGAGCAGAAAAGATTTCTATGCATACACATGCACATGTCCATGCACAGGAATGAGTGAACGCACGCATGGACACACGCGCGCGCGCGCGCACACACACACACACACACAGTTACATAAGAAATTAGATGCAAGACTGCAATTCATAAAGGGATATTATGATCGATTCATAAATGTCCTTAGTGCAGAGCTGGACTCTTGGTGACAGAATAGCATGGGCTATAGAGGGAGGGACAGATGTACAGAGGTATAAGGTCCAAGCTTATACAATGAGGTATTGACTGAAAGAATGAGTAGTCAAGTAGATGTCAGTCTAACTGAGCCATTCGGGCAACGTGGTGTCAAATTGCACATGCTGTTGCCATGGAGCTCTGTCATGGCCCAATACCTGGATGGAAACTGTGTGTGGAGAAACAACACATACACAAACTTACCTGCGCTGCTGGTCTCTGGGAAGGCCTTGCTGGGCGATGACAGTCTGGATGCGTGATATGTGCATGTTTGTGGTTTGTGATCAGCGAGTGTGTTGATGAAGGGATGGCGAGCAGGATATTCCTTATAAGATGGCAGTGACAGACTGTCAGACATGACTGCTCTAGGGAGCGCTGGACTCTGCTCCTGTGGAAAACCACAATCTCCACACATTATATAGTCACACTGTCACTAAACAGGGCACATCTCCTCGTCTTGTGACTTGAAAAAGCAAAAGCATTCACAGTAACGTTAGTGTGTTGCACCAAACACCGCATGTTCCTTTGATTTCACTAGCCAACCACTCAATTGCATTAACTGAGAATTTAAGTCTATTTTCTAGTAACAGTGGGTACATGCATACACTAACTTTGCAGTAACACTTGCACTGAGTCGTACTGGTGGCTAATAGGTACCCATGCTAGCTTTTCGTGGTATCTGACTTAGCTATTATCATCAAGCATAGACGACTCTTCTTTTTGCCCATACCAACTTAACATAGCTAATAATAATAATAATGCATTATGCTACTATCTTAACGCTACCTTCTCCCGTGCTGCATTAACGGCGGGTGGTTTTGACAGCAGCGTCTCCATTGAAATGCAATCAATCCTGTCTGCTCGGATGATAGTGGACTACGAGTAACGTTTGCTGGTATAAATAATTCCTTTGATTCTCACCACAACAGTTAGCTAAGCAACATTTCTACAAGCACTAGTAACACTAAAGAATTGTGGAAGCTGTATTCATTTGACCAGCTAAACAAGCTGGAGCTCCCAAAGGGATAAGAGTGATTTTCATTCCAGTTCGGCCCGATCTTGACGCGTTGCGGCTTCCCTATACTGTACAACTGCAGCTTCCCCGTCGGTGTACATACTACAGCGAAACAAACGCACCAGCCTTGTTTACCGGAAATGTAGTTCTTACTCGACCATTAGCTACTAGTTAGAACGGTGATGCTCTGCAATAAAACTACAAAAGCGGCAAATAATTTGCGACGTGGGCGGGCAGAGTTTTCAAGACTCGCGGGGATTTTAGTGTGTTAGTGTGCGAATTCTGGGATTTTAGGTATGTTGTATACATGGTTGGTATGCCGTGTTTCTTGCAGAATGTACATAACACACTACAAACCATGTTCTAAATAGACATGTGAGCTATTGGTCAAACGTAAGACAGTGTTTTGCTTTAACTATCGTATGTACTTTATAACGTGCAGCCTTAGCATAATAGCAAGCTAACTACAAGAAACACTCTACTTTCGTTTTCTGCAGCGGTCGTGTCTTGCCAACCTGCCAGTTGTCAAAGCTGTCCAGAACGTTCCCACTTCAGTATGTCCACGCCAGAGAGCACCTTGTGAGTCTCGTCAGATTATCTTGGTTTTATAGTTTATAGTTGTATAGTTTATTTTAAGTCACGTGTGGAATTTGGGCCAGTGGCACAGATTGTGCTTACTGTTTATAAGAGTACAGACAAAGTTGATGATGTTTCTCGATGATGAATAACGTTTATATCCAAGGATAATGAGTAATCTTATCAATCAGCTGTGTGGTTATACATACAGTGTTACTATTTACTTGATTGGTTCTCTTCTATGACTCTGCTCTTTGTTATGTTGCCAGGGGCGACGAGGATACCTTTAGAATCTTGATTGCTACAGATATTCACCTTGGTTACCTGGAGAAAGATGCTATCCGTGGGGATGATACCTACCGAACCTTGGATGAAATACTGAACTGTGCCAAAACAAATCAGGTAAAGGGGTGTGTGTGTGTGTGTGTGTTTGTGATGATGTTTCTGAACTAGCGTCATGTAGACGTCAAAACAGATGTGTATACTTCTCTACCCAAATGCATACATATCCTATCATTCTCATATCTTCTGCTCTCCTCTTTGTTCCGTAGGTAGATTTCATCCTGCTTGGAGGTGATCTGTTCCATGACAACAAGCCAACACGGCGCTGCCTCCACACCTGCATCAGCAAGTTCAGACAGTACTGCATGGGAGACTCACCCATACTGTTCAACATACTCAGTGACCAGGCTGTCAACTTCAGCACCGGCCAGTCAGTCTTGGTTCCTCTGTTTTCATGCATTTGTGCTATTTCTGGACAGTTAACAATTGTCCTCTCGCAGATCCAACCATGCCTGGTAGCCGTGAAAAACGAGAGGAAAGAGTTTGTTTGTTTTTTGCTTAATTAATGTTTTTTAATTGTGTGCGTGTGCAGGTTCCCTTGGGTTAACTATCAGGATGAAAACCTCAACATATCTATTCCTATATTCAGTGTTCATGGTAACCATGATGATCCAACTGGGGTGAGTTGCTTCCAATGTAATACAACTCAATACAATGTAACTGAATGACTGAATCCCATTGTGTGTATGTGTGCCTGTTTCTGTCTCTTTGTGCCTTTATGTTGCTTGTAATGCTCTTTTTCTTTCGTCAAGTCTGAAGGTCTGTGCACATTGGATCTTGTGAGCTCTTGCGGCCTTATCAATCACTTTGGACGCTCCCAATCAGTGGAGAAAATAGAGATTAGTCCCATACTTATGCAAAAAGGCAACACCAAACTAGCCCTATATGGCCTTGGTAAGTGTGTGTTTGGTTGGAATTGAGGTGACATCCATTAAATTAATCTTTGACTTCGTTCTAAGGTTGATAAAACTTGACATTCTAGGTGTACTCAAACTGTGTTCCGTGTGTGTAGGCTCCATTCCTGATGAGCGTCTGTACAGGATGTTTGTTAACAACCAGGTAACCATGCTTCGACCTAAGGAAGACCAAGATCAGTGGTTCAACCTCTTCACCATTCACCAGAACAGGTGTGTGTGTGTGTGTCCATTTTACTAATGTAGATATCTAAAAGTTGACATTATCAGTAAAAGCATTACCATAGAAATGTAGGTTTCAGATTCAGTCTCAGAGAACATCAGTTCTAAATCAAGATCATGTTCAGTCAGTAAAGAGCTGTGGAGGCAGCGGGTCAATAACAATAACAAAGTGTTCGCGGCACAGGTACTTTAGAATACTGAGAATCTAAAGATCACCCTGGGTCTTATATAGAGTACTTGAGACTCATTGTTGCACCCAAGAATGAGGCCTTGAATGATAAGAATGAGCAGGGCTAGGTGTGTACACTGATATCTGCACTAAAAACAAGATCAAAGTAAAGAGAGATGGGTATCACTACCTCTTACTGGCCAGGAAACAAGGTTAAATTTGACATTTAGGTTGGCTAATCTTTGACTTGACGGATGCTACGTTTTTTCCCACCCTGACCTTATCAGTACAGCTCTTGCCTTACCTCGAGCTCTTACCAGAAACAGCTGAGAGCGATATGACTCAGTCTCTGACTAATGCTCATGACCATGAATCATTTGCTGCATTTTCTGACTCTTTCATAAACCCAGTCCCAATTACTGATGTCAATATTTAGGTACTTTGAATGTTTTTTTCTATTGGTCTATGTCTTTGTTTTTAAATATTTGTTGTATCTTTATGTATATGTTCCAGGAGTAAGCACGGTGCCACTAACTACATCCCAGAGCAGTTTCTGGATGACTTTCTAGACCTGGTGGTGTGGGGCCATGAACATGAGTGTTTGATAGACCCCGTCAGGAACGAACAACAGCTCTTCTATGTCACACAGCCTGGCAGCTCTGTAGCCACATCCTTGTCCCCTGGAGAGGCCACCAAGAAGTACAAATACACACACACACGCACGCACACACTACAGTGGATGACAAAAGTCTGCATACTGAATTGAATTTTCTAGTTTTTATTGCCTTGATGTTTGTAATGAAAACCCCAAATCAGACTTTTACTTTTGAAAGGTTTACATTAGGAAACAGATATTAAATTATTATGGAAATGTGCCTTAAAACAAAGTAAAGACAATAATCAAGAAATAGAGAAAATATGGAACCACCATATTTTCATAGATCAGGCCATGACTCCTGAAATCAGAAAAGCTACCAAGAGGCCAATGGCAACCAACTGAGGTACTGTATGGTAGTGTCTGGTGACCCACTTAGCATGTAAGATGGCAAGACGGACACTCCTCACTAAAAAGAACATCCAGTCATGTCTCAATTACGCAAGAAGACACAGTGAATCTCCCAAATCCCAAATTAAAAATTTTAATTTTACTTTATGTTATTTTACAACATAAAGTGTTTACAATAGAAGTGGATTTTTTTAAGAAGCTTTTTAAAACCTGTAACTGACTCTGCGTTTGCAGTGGGAGTGGAGTGGGGGCGATGACTGCAAAGGCACGGTCTCTCTTAGTTTTCAGTATAGATTTAGGGACAATCAGAAGGCCTTGGTCAGAAGACCTGAGAGATCTTACTGTGGTAAAGAGACACAGTAGCTCTGAAATATGAGGCGGGGCCAGCACGTGAAGTGCCTTATAAGTGATTAAGCGATTGATGAAGTGATTGGTGCATTTTGTTTGAGACTGCCAGAACTTATGATGAGGACTAAGTTGGAGGAAGTTGTGACATCCAGTCCTTGATGGCTGTTAAGCAGTCTTGCAAGGAGGACAGCCTACTGAGATAATTCAGTGTGAATGCCATGATCTAATTGAATGACAACAATCTAAAGCATGTATCTAAAGTAGAGAAGGGTAAGATCACCACCTGTGTAAACAGGATGATATGACTACTGAACTGACATTTCCTAGCCACTCATTAACTACCTTGCATCAACCCACTTCCTGTAAAACATAGCCGATCACCTTGTGTATGTGAAGAGCGGAATCGTGTGGCAGAGCCCGGGGACCCATGTGACTGGCGATCGGAGGCACTCGGGTCTCTCTCTCTCGCTCGCTCGCTCGTTCTCTGGCAGGCAGGATGAAGTGCTCTTCAGTCTGTGAATTGAAATGCTGGAATAGCGTTTTGCAGGATGTTGTTGGAGTCAGAGTTTGTGGCACTCTTAACTTTGTTGATGTTTATTAACAAAGTTACATCGGAATCAGAACCAGGTTTATTGCCAAGTAGGAATTCGCTTTGGTATGTTGGTGCATACAATAAATATAGAGAAAAGTAGAAGAAAGTAGAAGTAAAAAACAAGTACTGCAAGTCAAACAAGTACTGCAAGTCAAAAATATAAAATATAAATATTTACAATACAGAATATGAAAAACAAAATATGTGTAATATATCTATTTTTAAAATGAAAAAGCTGTACAGTTTGTGCAGGAATGTGCAAGATATTGACCAGGGAATGTGCAAAGGTTAACAGTATGAAGTATAGAGAATATGTTCACTGTACAGAGAGCAAAAGATGTCCAAAATATGTGCGTTAATGTAAGGCATTGAGTCACGTGGAGACTGTATGTTGATGTAATGTGTAGTGTCTATGCGGGGAGGGGATAAGGGTCTGTGTCAGTGGGGGTCCCGGGCCTTGTTGATGAGGCCAGCTGCAGACGGGAAGAAACTGTTCTTGTGGCGTGAGGTTTTGGTCCTGATGGACCGCAGCCTCCTGTCAGAGGGGAGTGTTTCAAAACGTTTGTCTCCAGGATAGGAGGTGTTAGGTAAATAATGTTTACCAATAATGACAGGAATCACTGGAGTCTCAGATAATGTACTTTTTACTCATGTAAAAAGGAATCAAGCAAGCACCCGCGCCTCGGTACAAAGTTGATCCGCCTTCGATAGCCCAAACACATACTTTATACAGACAGACACTCACACATCATAAGAACTGGTATAAACTAAGGCTGTAACCAAACATCCGAATATTCGGACGTTCGTTCGGTTACGTTGGCATCCGAATTTTACGTTGGCATCCGAATTTTTTTTTTTTTTTTTTTTTTTTTTTTAATACGGAAAATATATATCAGATTGGCCTATTCAGAATAACAGTACTAGTATGTTGTGTTTACAATAATTCGAAAGTCACGCACGCACGGTCGGACAGACAGCACAGACACACTCAATTCTGACCACTACCCAAAACTTGCATTGGCAGCAAAACACTGTCTATGTATCCCAGCCACTTCCATGCCATCGGAACGCATCTTTTCCAAGGCAGGATATATTGTTAACAAGACGAGGAGCAGCCTCCTCCCTGACAATGTAGACAAACTAGTATTTTTGGCACACAATATGAAGAAGGTTTAGGCAGAGGAGGTAAGGGCCGACTCGGTCGAGACTTTGTTTTATTTGTTTGGTTTATGTCACGACTCCTCACAAGCGCGACG
>OMKK01036149.1:13111-24731 GCA_900302305.1 Polymixia japonica | reverse complement strand
AACGAAATGCTACTGCCAGCGAGTCTAATGCAACACTGACGACCGTTTTATAAAATAAAAATAACAACAAATGCCCAGAACAGCAGCAGTTGCGTGGCAGGGCAGTGGTAACTGCCTCAGACACCACTGGAGTGGAAGGCGGGAAGCAGGAAGTGCCACTACTAGCTGCCGCTGCCAGGAATTGAGCCAGCCCTTGCTGTCAAATGGCAAATTATCTACTCTGTTGGGTTCATATATTAAATTTTGTAAATCTGATTCTGATGGAGTCAGTGCCTCACCAGCCATGAACCTCACCGCACGTCACTGTTTCTGTCCTATTGTGCTGAGAGACTGGTGCTGGTAGTACTGACTACCTTTTGTATTTGAGTTTTCCTTCTTCACAACTGCAGCACTCTTTTTACAGAGTTTTAAATTTGTCACTGTTCTGTATCAGTTCATTATCCAGGTTTGAAACCTTGTAAATGGTGATCTGAAAACTGGTGCGCATATGTTGGGAAAAAAGTTTTGAAACGTTGAAACTAGAGATTTTTCTTTATTTTAAAACTTTTTTGGATGTACATTTGCACTCGTATTGCACTGTTCTTTCACAGCTGAGTTTATAACACCCACTTTTCAGAGCTCTGCCCACACAGTTGTGAGTTTGTGAGTCACGTGATTTCTGGCAGCGTTGTCTCGCAGCTTCTGGTCTGAAACTCTGAAACAGACGGTCTTTAATAATTTAGCAATGGTGAGGACAGTTTGCGTAATTTTACTTCCCTGGTTTCTGTCCCATTGTGCTGAGAGACTGGTGCTGCTAGCACTCACTACCTTTATTGATATGCAAAATACACTAATAGACCTGCAGCCCTCCTCCATGTCCCCAGCATGTCATTCCTGCAGCCTACATTCTAAAAATCTGGTCATATAAGAAACTGATCTGTCTAATCCACACATTCTCAGTCAGTGCTGAAATTAATTCCCATTATCTTTTCTTGTCGCCAAAACAAGCTAATCAAATGTCTTAGGACAGGGCTTGATGGTCAGACTTGCTCCCCTCCTTCCTTCACTGTTTTTGTAGTAGTCTCATGCACCGCCCCTACATGCATGCAACGCCCCTACTGCCATGCCCCGCCCCCACCTCTCATTCTCTAACTGTGTTCCACATCAAAAGCTACATCTGTCTGTCTTTCTCCTCCTCACCACCATTGTTGTTTATTTTATTAGGCATTGTGTTGTCCATGTTCAATGATTTTCAAACTTTTAACTTTCAAATGATTTAATCCGCAAGTACAACACAAATGATAAACATGAAAACAATATAATAACGATTAAAAATAGACTTTTCCAACCTTGTCCGTCACGTTGACAGATTTGGGATTAACTTCAGCTCAGACTGAGAATAACACACAAACAAATATTGGAGATTTGGTGCACAAATTGAGCGGGACTTCTCTGATGGTTTATGATATTATGCCACCATGTAAATATAGTAGAGGCACAGCTTTACAGAATTACTGTTGAATCACACCATGCATGAACGCGCACACCATTTTTACTTCAAGAATACTTTTACAATATAATCTAATGCTACAGAAAACAATAGGCTATAGAAGTGCACAAGGCAACAATAGTGGTAAAAACAAATTGGCAGTATTTCAGAGACCCCCCCCCCAACATATCACAAGTAATGTCTGATTAAGAAGGACTCCTCCTCACTCCTCCCCTGTAGCTCTCATCAAGAATGTCACTATAGTGTCCCGTGTACAAGAAGCGCCATCTAGAAGCCATCGCGCATCAGCACCACCGTCCCTGTCTGTTGCATGGGTGGTCAACCGCGGAAAAAGTACGTCCAACAGGCCCGGCGCTTCTAGTGTTAATGCAAAAACTGGAATGTTTTTTTCTATTTCCTGAAGAGTTGCCTTCATGGAGATACAAGGTTTCCGCCCGACAGTGACGATATCTAGTATCCAAGGGGTGTTTCAGATCTGTATCTAAAACTTAAATGTGAGTTGTTGGTTTAATGGTGAGGGGTTAGGATTATAGGAGATTATAAAATGGGTTTACAATTCAGGAGGAATCAGCTCCTGCTATGTTGTTAGACTTTTCTGTCTGTTTTAACAGTACTGTCTGGAAAACTAATACAATGATTAGTGTGGACTGTCCTCTCTCCTTTATAAAACAGTGTAGTGGGACTGTAGGTGTTGATTCAAGGATTTGGAGACCTTAGTACTAAAGGATGAGGGAACTAAGACCAAAGGAAATATTGGACAATTTAACAAATTGTGTCCAGTTATGTCCTAACCCTACATCATGTTCCGGCAGGATCCAGCGCAAATTAAGTCCTGGTTCCATCCCAATGCATTTCTGCTCAAAAGGCACATAGAAGCTGTCAAAATGTTGCTTTCACTCCAAAACGTTCATGGTCTCATTGATACTGTCACGGCAGAAAAATATATCCATTGTTTTAGTTTGAAGAACTTGAAAGAGGGCATCGGTATAGTTGAAAATGGCATTGTAGGCCATTAGCAGAAATAATGTAGATGCTTTTGACAGCCATAAGTCAAATCCAGCACCCATTGCAAGACTATCAGTAACCCTAACATATATTTTTTACTTAAAAATCTAATTTTGAAAATGGTTTAAGTTGCTGTATTTCCATTTGATCACAGGGTAGGCTAGCTAGCTCCTAAAATAGGTTTTTCGGCACGTAAAGAGAACGAGGGCATGATGCATTGCGCAGATCTCAAATCCTATTCATGTTTACGTGTGCGTTTTCTACACATTTTCTCATAAAGGCAGTCCATAGCTCTGCCTTTTGACATCATTTGTGTAGAATATATTATCAGAGTGCGTGCGCAAAACATCTGGGAGGCTTGCCTTTAGAATGAATGCAGAGAAAGTCAGAGACTGGGATTGCTTATCCTCTGGGATTCTCTCCATATTTGAGGCAGTATGAGCACATATTTTTTAACCTTAAAAAAGTCTTCTAAAACCATTTAAATAATGCAAGAAGAACATTAAAAGCACAAAATATATTTACTAATGTATTACACGTCATTCTTTCAGAAAAGCTCATTTAAATGTAATTGCACAAAAGGCACTGCCTGTCTTGCTTAATGTGACTGCATGTCTCTGCATTGTACTAATCCTTGGTTACAACAAAGATTGCCTATTGTTCATTTGTTATTGCTAGAATTGTGAAATGTGAACAGAAACACTTCGGTCCAACTGAATATACGTTTAGAGGTACAAATGGCTTTTGTATAGCATCATATACTGGGCCATTCTCCACTGTCTCATCTACTTCTCTTTTGGAGACATTGTTTTCAGACTTCATAACTCTGAGCTATTCCATTGTGTAACAATTAATTCATTAATGGCTTTTAGACTAGAGTTTTTAGACTAGAAAATGTTTTGCAGCCTCAAATTCTGTAAATAAGTCACCATGAATCAAATTCAAGCTCATACTGAAACGATGTCTTGGCTAATGGCATAGTCATCTCTTCCCATTTTGTATTGTTTCTCTGTAGAATTGGGATTCTTCAGGAAACCAGAGAGGAGGTGAGTGGAAAAAACAAGCCTTAGGTTTCCTCACCCTATTTTCCCATCATATTTTTTTCAATATGGAAAATCATAATGAATTGTATGTGAGTCACATAGAAGATGGTTGGATACAAATATTAAAGGGGTCATGTTTTGCTCATTTCTAGTTCTTTATGTTTATCTTGGGACTCCATTAGAGTATCTTTGCATGATTCACAGTTCAAAAAAGTCATTATTTATCTTATACTGGCCCTTTATGCAGCCCCTCTGTTCAGTCTCTGTCTGAAACAAGCTATATTAGCTCCTGTCTCTTTAAGGCCCCCCTCCCTATAAGCCCACTTTCTTCTGATTGGCCAACATCCTCTTGCTGGTGTGGAAAGTGAAAGTAAACTGTAAACCTACTAAGTAACATATAATTTCTCATTCTTGATTGGAAATGGAAACTTCTCAAATCCAACCGTACATGTTTGAGCCCGAATCTGATTTGGAATATGAGAGTGGACAGCACTAACATCCACAGTAACAAAGATTACAGCAGGACATCTCTGTTTGTTGTACGTGTGGGAAATGCACTAAAATGCCGACTGGAAAACGTCTGCTGTCAGGAAATAACAAAGGTAACGTAACTATTAAAATGTTACTCTGCTGTCACCAAACGACTGTATAGTGTCTCCCTACACTGCCGGTTACAGTTGATTGCTTATTACTTGAAAATGTCATTGTAAAGACATGCATGCATCATCTTTCCCTCATTGTCTTTGACAGGGGAACTTTTGTCACTGCCTGGAGCAGATGACCATATAAAGAAATCTGTCCCGAGTTGACATCAGCTTGTGCAGAAAGTAGAAAAAACGTTTGAAACCTAGCGTTCAGAGCAGCCTGAAACCTGAGCTTTTTGCTCACAGGGATTACTTTATCATTCATTTAGCTCATTATTTGACACGTTGGACACGTTTAATATGAACACCCGACATTGTAACATTATATATATGTCAGAAAATATTGAAAAGCATAATATGTCCTCTTTTAGGAATTATGCTATTTACTTTTCCCTCATGTTTTCCGACAGTTTAAAAAAAGTCTAACAGGTACTGCTTGGAAGATCATTGATAGTGACTTTTTCTCTCATTTGAGCCGTTAGGCTAGAATATTAATTAAAATTGGTAAAGGGTGTATGTTAATATTCATTTATAGAGAAAAAAATATTTATATAGACATAATTGGAGAATAACAGGAATACAGTATGATAGCTTTCTGAAACAAGACTGAGATTATGATGTTTGTAATGCCTCAAACTGTTTATGTGTTTATCATAGCAAGTGGATACATCTTATTTGAAAAAAAAAGACTTGCCTTTAAATGTTTTGGTGAGCATAAAGACAATACATTTGTTGCATTTTATCATTGAAACAGAAGGTTCAGAATACCTGAACTTACAGAAGCATAAGTAAAATTTGTTACCAACTTAAATGTACTGAGTAATGGTGAAAAGGAAAAACACACAAAAACATAAACTGTGACCATATAAAATGACAAACAGGTTTATTGACTGGCAGACAGACACATGCAGGCAAGCACACCACATCCAGCTTTTGCTGTTGCTTCCATTCTACTGTGTTAGAATGTTTTAAATGTAACAGCATCAATGCATTTCAATCCTTTCCTACAAGAGTATCAACAGAGGAATGGTATTGATTTTAGTCCTTCAGGAACAGTACAAAAAGGAAAGGCCAATGCCAGTCATAGTAGTATATCAGGTAAATAAACTACTAAACTATTAAAAAATATATCAATTCAGAGCCATGGTGAGGGAGTATTTTTTTCTACTATATAACAAATAATAAATAACATACATTTTGTATGTGATGAATCATTTCCCTTCAAACCCACAATCCCACAGCAACCATCCTTTTCATTTCAAAGGTAAGACGACCTAAACCGATGCTGTTGCAGTATTACTAAGACACAGAGAAGCTTGTTATAGAGTCTTTCAAAAGTAAAACAGCAAAGCCCATAGCACCCCATGTTATCCTGCAGTGGAGAGCAGTTCTCCACTGCTACCTACACACTCAGATATTTAATGTTCTTGTCAAGTTTACATTTTGTTCAAGATACACAGTATTGCGGTTGAAGTCTGTCTGTTCCACATTTTACCTTTGGATGACCTGGATAGCTTTTCTGGCTGGCTGACCAGCACCGGTACCTGAGACTTGAGTAGTCGTAGTAGCAGTAGACATTTCCCCATGTTGAAATGCAAAATACCATATGATAGTCACACTTATTTACACACAAACATAGCCTACATGCTGACTGTCTTGCCAAGACACGTTGCCTTGGATGGTCATGTGAAATTCTCAATCACAATAAAAGTGTTAGCTTCAGTCGCGTGCATTCTGTATGTTGCTCTTGTAAGAACTGTACCTGCTGTTGCTCCTCGGGTGGCCACTTGAGGGCAGCATACTGTTTTTCTTTTGTTCATTAATCATATCGTTTATGTGTGTGTTGATTATGTGCCACCTGTGGAGTTAGCTGTTTACGTTCTGTGGTTTATGTTGTTCTTTGCTCAGTCTTGATTTCTCCAACCCTGTGTGTTTATCTCGAGCTTGTGTCTTTTTGTATGCCTGCTTCAAGTATTGATTAATGTAAAGTATCTTTTGAGGGTTTTTTTTACCACTTTTGACTCCTGTGTAGTCTCTGCACCTGGGTCCATTCAGTATCATGTTACAGCAAGATTGAGCCAAATATGGACCCAACCGAGTTTGATCATCTCCGGACTGCACTGGTTAACCAAGGTGTCACAGTAGGAAGACACAAACAGCTGCTAAAGGATATTCAATCCAGCCTTCAGTTCCTGATTGTGGCCAGCTGCCACCACATACCAACACCTCCAGTTCCAGTCTCCTATCCCACTGGAGATCCTCACCTACCTGGTCCAGAGCAATACAATGGTCATCCAGGTAAATCGGGGTTTCCTTACATAGTGCTCCCTGGTCTTCAAACTCCAGCCATCCTGATTGCTGACAGACCAGTCCAAGGTGGCATATCTCATCTCCCTTTTCTTTGGTAAATCCCTCACCATATTGCCATTTGGGAACAACAGACTCCTTTGTGTTTCAACATCCAGCAGTTCACCAAAGAGATGAGGCATGTTTTTGACCATCTGGTTGGTGGTCGGGAGGCAACTGCTCCATCTCCGCCAAGGATCTCGCCGTGTAGCTGATTATGCTATTGAGTACTGCATGCTAGCCGCTGAGAGGTGGGAAATCTGTGATGAGTCATAAGCCTGACACTTCTGCTATGTCCGGCTGTCATCCACTATCAAGTGGGGAGAACAACATCATGCTATTACAGATTTAGACTCCAGTGCGGCAAATAATTCTCAATACTGGTAGTATACTCTCCCAGTTCTGCTGGACTCCTGAGACTCAGAAGGCATTCAATGACCTGAAAAAGCTCTTCACATCAGTGTCAGTTCTGGTACTTCCTGATCCATCGCTCCGATTGCCACCAAAGACATCAAGTTGCGTCCATGTGGCTTTTTCTCCTGTCGATTCTCTCCAGCTGAACGGAACTATGATAGTGAGAACAGGGAGCTTTTAGCAGTTAAATTGGCATTGGAGGAGTGGAGGCATTGGTTAGAGGGGGCTAAGCATCCATTTTTGGTATGGACTGACCACAAGAACTTGGCGTACATCCAAGATGCTAAAAGACTGAATTATGCCTACTGAGTATTGTTTTTTAACATATTTGACTTTGTTCTCTCATATTGCCCTGGATCCAAGAACCAGAAACCAGATGCTCTCTCCTGGCAGTTTGACCCACCCAAACTGGACAAAGCTCCAATACCTATCATTCCAGGGGGCAGGATCATGGCACCGGTTCGTTGGGGTAATAATGCACTGGTGCGGAGGGCGCACCATTGGGAGGCCGACCCAGGGACTGGACCTCTTGACCGTATCTTTGTTCCCATTTCGGTCTGCTCTCAAGTCTTACAGTGAGGCCATTCTTCCAAACAAATGGGCCATCAGGGCTTTGGAGTTTGTCAGATGGAGGTTTTGGTGGCCTGCCATGGAGAGGGTTGTCAGGTCATTTGTTTCAGCTTGTTCCATCTGCACCCAGGATAAGAACCCCAGTTTATCCCCTGTTGCGTTACTGCACCCATTGCCCACTTCCATCCGTCCTTGGTCTTGTGTCTTTTGGTGGATTTTGTGACAGGTCTACCTCCATCTCAGGGGCACACTGGTCACTGTTGACCGTTTTTCTAAGACTTGCCATTTTCTCCCCTTACCCAAGCTCCCATCTGCCTGAGAAACTACTGAGATCGTGGCTCAGCATGTTTTCAGGATCCGTGGCATTCCTCAGGACATTATGTCTGACCGGGGTTCTCAGTTCATGTCTACGTTTTGGACAGCGCTCTGAAAGCTTCTCAGGGATTTGTTTATGTCTCATCTGACTTTCATCCCCAGTCTAATGGACAGATGGAGAGGACCTGGAGACGACCCTGCCTTGTCTTGCATCATCCAATACATCATTATGGATGATGTGTGCCAAATATGCACATAACACCTTACGAAGCTCATCCACAGGTATGTCTCCTTTTGAATCCCAGAACGGTTTCTAACCACCATTGTTCCCCGAACAGGTGGCCAAGGTGGGGATTTCTTTGGCGGAGGAGTTCATCCAACAATGCAATCAGACCTGGAAGCGTGCCAGGACTGCTCTGCAATACGCTTCTGAACAATAACAATGTCAGACCATTGTTCCAGCCAGTGCAGAAGGTACGGTTGTCTACATAGGACCTTCCTCTGCTGGTGGAGTCCTGGAAGTTGGCTTCTCGTTTCATTGGGCCTTTGAAGATCATCAACAGGATCAACCCAATTTCATACCATCTTCAGCCCCCCCGGACCATGTAGATTCATCCTAGATTCCATGTCTCCTGCCTCAAACCTGTATCCTCCTACCCCTTTGGCTCCAGCCACCAGACCATCTCCTGCTCCCCGACTCATCGATAGCCAGTGTACTCAGTCCGCTGCCTTAGAAACAGAAATAAAACATGAATAATGACTTAGTTGTGCAGTTTTTATTTTTGAAATGTTGTTATATGGCAGGAGGTTTCATAGACTTAGCAAATTAGTCCTTTTTAAGATATTAGACATTTATGTGGACATTTGTGTGGATGCAGAGAGTTAGTGACACCACTAGGCGTATTTGGCAGTTGGGGGAAAGTTTTATTTTGCAGCCTTTCTAGTGTTAAGTCCTGTCAGGTCCATTGGAGAATCCTGAGAATTTGTCAATATGTACAGTGTTACGTCAATAAAGCCATTTGAATTTGAATCCAGTATCTATTGGACTGGGAGTGGTACGAGCCAGAGGAGAGCTCTTGGGTTCCTGCTCAGGATATCCCAGATCCCAAGCTGATTCAGGAGTTCCGGCGGCGGTGGCCAGGTTGTCCTGGGAGGAGCTGTTCCTAGGGGGGAGGGGTACTGTAAGGACTGTGCCTGCTGCTGCTCCTCAGGTGGCCACTTGAGAGCAGCTGAGACTGTTTTTCTTTTGTTCGTTAGTCCTATTGTTTGTGTGTGTGTTGATTATGATTATGTGTCACCTGTGGAGTAGCTATTTAAGCTCTATGGTATCTTTTGTTCTTTGCTCAGTCTTGATTTCTCCTGCCCTGTGTGTTGGCATCGAGCTCATGCCTTTGTGTACGCCCACTTCAAGTATTGATTCAATTAAAGTATCTTTTGAGGGTTTTTCACTACTTTTGTAATCTCTGCGCCTGGGTCCACTCAGTACCACGTTACAGTTATTGGTTATCACGGGTCAAAAAAGAAAGACCGATTTATACAAAGTGTTTAGAGGGGAAGAGTAGTCATATAAAATCAGAATGAGGTAAAGCTCGATGTTGGGCTACAGTATGTTGTATTTCTGGAGAAAAAAAGACTCCCAAGGTGCTATTTAGCGTACCCCCAACACACACACACACACACACACACACACTGCATGGCACAGCACTCGCAATGCTAACCTGTCTCTTTCTCGTGTATCATCTCTCTTCCCCTACACCTTTCTCTCGTTCGGGAAGGGCTTTCTGTCATACCAAAGTGGATCCACCTGTTTCTCTGCTCTCTATCATTCTCCTCCTCATTGTCCCCTAATTGATATCCAATAAACTCTATGACGACTTTAAACGGTCAATCGGTGGCCATAACTCCCATATTTAAAAGCCCCTCGTCTTAATCATTTTCCTCAAGAGTGAAATGATACCCAAAATCAAGACATTAATTAACCAGCCGTTTTCTCAGTCCTCACCAGGATGACATCTTCCCTCACGTTTGTTGTGCAGTGGCTGCAGCTGATTAGCTGAGTTTTGGGAAGAGGAGACAAAGATACAATAGCAGCAAGAGGAATAAGAAGTGGACGTATACAAGCTGTATGCATGTGTGCGCAAAAATCACAGGCGTCCTAATACACCACAGAACAAGTGTGTGTGGAGTGCCCACTAGTGTTGACAGTGAAGATCTTCGAGGCAAAGCCCTGCAGAATCACTGCACTGACGGCATGGCCCTGGCTATAAAGTTTCACCGC
Organism: Polymixia japonica; assembly: GCA_900302305.1. Classification (NCBI taxonomy): domain Eukaryota; kingdom Metazoa; phylum Chordata; class Actinopteri; order Polymixiiformes; family Polymixiidae; genus Polymixia; species Polymixia japonica. The sequence continues at coordinate 14,627 of OMKK01036149.1, read as the reverse complement.
TTTCTAAAATGGCGAGGTCTTCCTGTTGGCATATTGTATTTCAACAGCTATTTCTATGTTTTCAAAAATCCTGTATATATATTTTGTTGTTTTGTTCGCAAGATGACATTGACCTGCATGTTGTAAACACACAGATAATATGTATACATTCAGCGTGGATATATGCAAAGGAAAGGCACAAGGCTGCGCAAGTGACTGAGTGCATTGATACAGGCGAGACACATTTCATACGCCCGTCGGATTATAGAAGTGGCGTCCAGCCGAGTTTAAAAACAACTCTCTTTTTCCCCTTCTCTCCACCTGTTCACCGTGCGAACTGCAGCGTGATTTGTTTCAAACGGCAGCCTCTCACGGTTGCGCAGGCCACGTAGGCCCACAGCCTACCGTCGAAGAACTTGCATTTTGCCAAATTTAAGTGGGAACACATACAGTACGCTACTAATTAAAATGTTAAAATCTCAAAGCAACACATACTTGCTTTGAGATTTTTGCTATGAAGGCAGAGGAAATGGGGTAGTTTAATTCATTCTCCCTGAAGCTCTCACTCGTCGCTATGCCTCTTCTGCTCTACTGAAAAAAAAAAAGAAAAAAAAAGTCTGGGTTTTCACGGGATCCATGATTATTCCTGTTTCACCATGGAAGTGCATTCACTCATCATTATAAGGAGAAAATGGCAACGCAAGCCGCCAAGTTCTGATAAACACATGAATACATGAATATATGAGTGGGTGCTGTAGCACAGCAAATGTGTTGTTGAGTGGAGAGGTTTGGGCCCGAGCTGTTTACATTGTAGAAAGCAGTAGTGGAGAGCTGCTCTGTTATGGTTTCTGTGGAAAACTGTGTCTAGAGAAAGGAGTCTGTCTCAATGGATGCCATTAAATCCCTCTTCTTCCAAAACCTTTGTTTGCACGAACACATTTTATGAAATAAAGATAGAAATCTCCTCATTTAGGGGAAAGCAATCAATATGATAATTTGTGTGTTTTCCATTCACCTGCGGAAACATCAACAATGCACTGTGTTTATGTTCCACACAAGAGGTATTCGTTTTAATGTGTCCACTGAGAATATTTCTCATTGTTTCTCCATTCTGGCTGACATAAGACAACACAGACATCCTTTCATTATTTTGAGCTGTATTGAATTTCAGCGCCCAAGTATTTGTAATAGGCTTTGTTATAGGGCTGCACATTTGCCTTGTCAATCTGGCTCCACACTGTAAAACAACAGCATTTTTTGAAGAAACCATCACTGTGATTTATGCCCTCTCATAAATGCACAGTAAAAGCTGCAAGGTTAGTCAAGGACATTCAGACTTCCAGCCTGGCTCACTGTTCGAGGTGAGAACAACCCTGTCCCTAAACAGGCAAACACACAGACACACACACACACAAACAAACACACACACACACACTGCTCGAACCCACTCCAAATCATATTTTCCAAATATCCCATGATGTAATGACATTATGACCCTGGTATGCTCTGTGTGTGTGTGTGTTTGTGCGTGTGTGGT
>OMKK01036149.1:0-13091 GCA_900302305.1 Polymixia japonica | reverse complement strand
GGGGGGGGGTTGTTTGGGGGGGGGGTGGGGGGGGGGGGGGGGTTGTTCTGTACTTATGCATGCATACATGTAGCTGTGCGTGTACACGCACACATGTCTATCTTGAAACTTCAGAGGACATTTTCAGGATAAAGAGCAGAGTGTAAAACAGAGAAACATGCTCTGCCCATATTTGCACGTCAACCCTGCAGAGGAAGTGCCTCCTGGTGACTATGATGCATTGCATGTCACTGCAAGATATCCCTACGGAATACTAATGCAAGCATCTGTGAAGATTGTGGCAGTGTTTGTGCTAGCGAATTTCTCTCAAGTTTTGAGGAAAAAAAAAACCTAAGATGATTTCAGAAAAGACTACGACTCTGTGAGGTCTCCCTGTATTTACTTGAATGGTTTAGGTTTGATGCCATACCTGAGAAGTTAGATTGGCTGGATCATGTTAATTTCACAATTCTTGGCAGCAAGTAAGGTGGTTCTAAGAGTAAAGCTGGGGTTTAGGTTTTCATGGATTTGAGAGATTTGAGAGGGTAGGCTATAACGCAATAGCGATACAAAGTAAGGTGTTTGATGTTAAACAAGAGCCTAATGCTTCCTCAGCCCTACAATTTATTCCACCCTTAGCTGTGGCCGGCCTCAGGATGCTGAGAGGATTTGTGAGGATGGGAGGTCTTAAACTCCATCTGACCCTCAAACCCACCTGAGAAAGCTCATTGACTGTTGTTGCATTAGATATGCAACTTGCGGTGTGTGTGTGTGTGTGTGTTGTTGATGGTGACAGGGTATTAATCATGTTGTTGGATAGCAAGAGGTGGGAGTACAGCGAAGGATAAGGCAGAACTGATTTGCAGTACAGACTACCTTGTGTCTGAAGAAGGCAGAATTTATGGGCATCATGAGTATGCTGCATGTCTTATCGTCTGCAGCCATCAACTGCCTGGCCATTACAGGGGTTAGAATGGCCATTTACAACCTAATGACAAACACTATAATGAAAACATGCTTTCATAATAGACAGAAGCTTTAGGAAATATTTATAGATGTTATGCTGTTACAAATTCAGTATAAAAAAAACAGCAAACACTAACAACAATGAAAGCATAGCCATAAAGTACATGATGTGTATTTATCTGATTTTGCTCATAATGTAACTCTCATAATAAAGAAGTATAGGCCTGCAGGACCTTGAAGAAAAGGAGGTCATTGTAATCTATGTTGCATGCTAGAACTGAAACTACAGCGCTATACTTAGTTAAACAATAGGTTTTGCTTATATATTATGTGATATTGATTTTATTGTGTGGCTTACTTAACCCATCAGACACTACAACATTCTAAAGAAGTGCACTCTGGGAGATGGTCACTCAGCAGGAGAGTTAGCCATCAGTCGCGACTCGGCTTCAGAGTAATGAGTGTGGATTAGAATTTGCTAATTGATCTGCCTGGGACGTCGTCTTTACCGCCTAATTCAGGTCAACTTGCAACCTGCCTCTTGCTGGGCTCCATGGCAGCTACGGCTAATCGATGCCATGACCCAGGAGAAATCAACCTGTCTCTACAGCACTTGGCCCAAACCAAATTGCAACATGTCTAATATCTTTACACTTCAGTCACTGAAGGAGCATTGGCGAAGACCAGCACTAGGACTCTTTGGTTTGGGGGATTTTGATTATTTTGAATTTTGAATTAAGTTTGTAAAACATTCAGACACCATGTACACAACTCTTTAATAACTAACAAAAATAATGAATCATTATAAAATGCACGAAACATTATTTTACTTTTATAAAACGTATTTTGTACAGTTATATCAACTACCAACAAGAGCTGCAACTGTCTTAGTTATCAATACATGGAATGATAAGTTATTAATGTAACATAGGTTCTCTGAATGCGGTGAATGAGTGTGATGCTTGGTATTGGTAGTCTCCCTTCACAGACCACGTAGTTGAGGTCATTTTACAACCCTGCCCTATGAGCAAGTGAGCATTTACTAAAACAGGGAAAGTCCTGCCCAAGGGAACACTCTTTTGGCTATTGAGTCTAGCTCTACACCAAGAAAAGCAAGTGCATGAGAGTTTTTTTGAGATTTAAAATGAATCTTTATGACTATTAATGAAGGTCTAGTTTCTAGTTAGTGTGCAAAAATAACCATGTCGACTATTTAGTAAGAAGAAAGCACCAGAGGCAGCACCTAGTGTTTGTAGGCTACACCTTGGAAGGTAAACATGACATATTTTCTGTATTTTGGAGGAATAGGCATGTGAAGACCTTTAAGTGTTTATTTATGCACACTTAAAGTTTTAGGTGTATAGTTTTAAAGCAAGCTGCCCACAGCTTGTTAAATTTTGTGACAATATTTTAAACTCGAATCATTTCAGTTAGTTGAGAATCTTGAGACTCTACAAAAAGCTCTTTGCCTCTTTGGGACTAAACCAACATTATTTATTACACAAACATCATTTGCCAAAAGATTTATTAACACATAAGACCGGCATAATTTGGGGTCCTATAGGGGACTAGGTCTAAGACTGTCTTGTTTGAAAACACAACAGGGACAGGTATTTGAGGCTCTTTTGTGGGTGTAACAGTTACTTGAGGAACAGTGATATTGGACAGTGAGAGACAGATCTTAAATTTTGGTTCTATATAGCTTAACCGCCAAATACGCCGAGCGTCACTACCTCTCTACATCCACACAAACGTCTGAAGGACTACTTTGCTATGTCTATGAAACCTCTTGCTATATAACATTATTTGAAAAATAAAAACAGCACAACTAAATCATTGTTCACATTTTATTTCTATTATCAGAGTCGTCATATACAAAATAGAACATGAAAAATAAAATGCGCATATAGAACATTCCAGGCTCCTCTGCAGCCATTCGCTCCATAGTTCAGGATCAACTCAAAACTCCAAAATGTAGATGGTGGTTTACCACAGGCCCGTTATAAAGGTGTACTCTTCTATAGTTTCCACACCCACAATTATTCATTCCCTCACTAAAAAACGTCCTGTGATACCTAAATACTGTGATTAGGCTATATGTGTGAAACTAGTCTCGGTGGAGATGGCGGTTTCGTGAGTAGCATGTGCTGATACGCGCTGGAGGATGAGAGGAGAGACATTTATGGGCCATGCTAAAAAATGTATCCACCCACGGAATTGTAAGATGCTTCTCATAAGTGCATCTAGAAAATGGCATATGTCCCATCTAAGTAGAGACCCCCCCCACCGTAGGGTCTCCGGTAGGAGGGGCTAAAGAAAGAGTCCATGAATAATTTTGTGTGGAGCAGCCAGGCATTGAAGAGGCCCCTGGCAGCCACTGTTGCTTCTTGGGGCGGAAGAACCTGGAGGCTTCAAAGCTACAGGAAGCTTGGATGACTTGGCATTGGGTAGAGAAAGGGTGCTTGGTCTTGGCATAGGCCTCAAGTTGGACTGTGGCCTGCTGGTGAGCTTTCTGGGTTTGGCTGGCTTAGAAGAGCACACAGCTACCTCACCATGCATGGGTCTCCATGCAGGACCTCCTGCAAAGTGACTGAGACTGAGCCCCATCTGGTGGCTTGGTGGCCTTTGTTGTTTGTGAAGGGGAAGGCAGAGCACCTGTACAACCTCACAAAGCTGAAAATAATTATAGGCTGGTGCAGTTTATGCAGGTGCGTCAGTTTAGCCACCAAAGGTGGTGGCCTGCCACTCTCTTTCTCATTGAAATATGGCCGACCTCAGCCATGCCAAGTAACTCATCCATGGTTTGGGGATGGTCATCTGTAGAAAACATGGCATCCGGATTTAAGGAGGAGTTGCAGTTTGTTATACCCCATTACTTCTCCCTAAGAAGATGCTGTAAGGATGCAAAAAAATAAATGCCAAGCCACATCACAACTGTTTTTTTGTTTTTTTTTTAGAAATAAAAAACAGCACTACTAAATTAATGTTTTCCTTTACCGACTCAAACGTCCTTTCTTCAAGATTCATTTGGTGATTTATTCACAAGTACCAGCAGGTAACTCCTGAGCCAACATGAGCCAGGACAGGGTAACTGACCTGGATTTGGGATTTTCAAGACACATGGGGTTGCTTTCTGTTTTCCCTGAGCTCAAGAGTCCACGTTATTGGCTGAAACTGTTCCTACAACTGAAACCAAACCTGCAGACAAAATGAAAGAGTTTTCAAAACCTTATACACAACCAAATATTATTTCTGTAGAGCTCTGCAGGCCTTCATCAGACACCCTCCTTTCCTTGAAAAATAGACAAATGACCCCATTAAGTGACTAATTTTTATTTTATTTTTTTCAGACATCCATACATAACTAAGTCTCGAGACATAGCTTTAGTCTAAAATTCTTTATCAAATCGGATTTGGAGTTACTGAAATAATGACTTTGGTTTGGCAGTGGACAGGGAGCTGGCACACATTGATCTGATGGTAATTTGTAAGAAATCATGGAAAGCAGGTTACCTTAATTTGAGTGGTTGTTATTAGCCTAACCACAGCCACAGTAATTCAAATCTACCAATGAATGAGCTAAAGGTTGAATTCTCATCTAAAATGAACTTCACTATTAAAAAGAAAAAAAAAAGTCACATGAGAGTTGTTAGCATTTAGGGAAGCACATTGCTGCCACTAGGAAATAATTTCCTCCTCATTATCTCGTTATAACAAGAAAGTATTTCGATGTAATGAGAAAAAAACACATCAATGTAATGTGAAAAACATTCTTGTTATATCAATTAACAAGATATTTTCTCATGATAATGACACCTTTGTTCTTGTTATATTGATATCATTTCTCATAATAAGATAAAGAGGAGGAAATTATTATTCTGCAGCAATGCACTTCTGTAAGCGGTAGCTGCCAGGTAAAGTTTAAATTTTTTTTTGTGCATAGCTTTTTGTGAGAATTATGGTAAAGGAACTAAGTTTCTGCTAACACAAAACCCACTAACTAGCTAAAAAGGTATCTGGCCAGCCTAGATTTAGCTGGGGGTTGCTTCATAAAGGTTTGGATAATCACTACAGGTTTATTCTCATAACAAACATTCATCTGTGAGAGGCATTATCACACAACTTTTTTTCCAGCTGGAAATGGATATTGCCACCTTCAATTCCAAGGTCAATTGCCCTGCTTTTCCTGACTCCATGTGCATGCCCTGAGATATCTAAAAAGGCTTTGGCCAGGAACAAGTGAGCAGCAGTGAGTAGCTTTCTTTTAACTAGAAACAGCTACTCAGCTAGAGTTTGTAATTCAACAGTCCATAGAGTATACCTTTTGATTTTAAGTGTTCTTACTTTCTCAAATTGGTTTGGCTTAATTGATGATTGGCTTGCTTTATGTCTAGCACAAATAACAAACACCATGCCCTCCTCTCTTTACAAAAAAGATGCACAGAAACTTAAAGTTTTCGTCTATTTAGCTGGCGTCTTCACCATAGTAATGGTCGATGAGGCTTATGGGTATTGTAGTACTTACTGTACTATTTACTATAAATACATGAAAATATTATTATTATACCAGTTGGTTCAAACCTTACATTGTAATTGACACGTCACAACAAATGCCATTACAGTATCTCCCGATAATGCACTTGTAACCTAACAAAACCTCATAACTCAAATATCACTCTGGCTTGTTTACACTCTGTTAATACATTGTATCAATCATGCCAATATAAATGTTACATTTTGGCCAAAGAAGGAAAGAAGAAAACCAACAGTTACAGCCTGAGTCATTTATCATCAAGAAACAGAGATATGTCACCTTCACATTTAACAAAGAAACAAAACAACATAAAAGTCCTCAGGAGCCTCAAAAAGAAGACAGGCGTGGCTGCATGTTCGAAAACCAAGGAAAGCTGTGATCACTGTCCTCTTTTTAGAAGTATATGAGCAAACTGCCAAGAGATGCCCCCGCATTTTACCTGCAACCCCAAAAATGTACCTGTGTGTTGGACTCTGTGGTACGACGTCGGGATCAACCACCTGTCAAACATGTTGCCTCGCATACGTAGGGAGGCAGTACATCCCCGGTACATCCAAATGACTGTATAATGACCACAATGATTCAGAGCCTCTCTGATGCCGGACAAGGGCAAGAGAAATAATGACTGTAACTGGACACGGGGCAGAAAGCTCTTTTAAGAGCTACTGGAGGCCATCTCGTGCCAATAGAAAGCAATGGAGCAACATTCCCTCTGTCAGCTGTGACCCAAGTGACAAAGCACCCCCAGTCAGACTTAAGTGCGATCATGCAGCACCCAGCAGCAGTAGGCCTACCAGCAATGTAACCGCCCCTGTGGATTAATATTTTAGCAACTGTACAATGGGCAGTGTTCAAATAAATGTATACAACAAGCGAAAGCATTTTCAGTAGAGAGTCATAACGTTACTCAAAGTCAGAGATCTATGGTGTTACCCATTACTGTTACCGTTATTATTTATCCTGTTGCATAGCAACGCTAGCATGGAGCCAATCTTGTGATCTACGGCACTTGGCCTTTGGCCTCGTGCCTGCAACCACAGCACAGCAGTGCCAATATCTCACAGTAAAGCACTCCCTTCCATGCATTACTGCCTAATTATATTGCTTTGTAAAAGAAATACCTGGCCTTTAACTTGATTGAAATTCCTTAGTGTGGCCCTTGGTAAGATTGAGTTGGGCACCTCTAGATTGGATTAAAGTTATTTTAATCTTAAATCTGTACAGTATTAGAGCACAATATCTATTGAGCTATTGAGATCCTTTTTGACATTTTTTCAGTTCTTTCATTTAGTAAACATTTCAACATTGCATAATAATTGATAATGATTATGAATGATAAGATTTGGCATATTATGGAAACAAATGCTTCTCAACAGATCTTGGCTAACAATCCTTATTAAAGTACAATTGACCTATGGTGAAAAAATATCTTACAATTTCAATCTTGTAATTGTAACGTGGCAGAATGCCATGTATATGTTTTTATTCTGCGGCGAAAACAAAACACAAACACAAAGGGAATAGAAACATCTACTGCAAGTGCGCTACATAAATCACACACACACAGAAGTAGAAGGCTCAAATTCACATTCGTGAAAAAAACAACACTGCTGAAGTTGCAGGCAGGAAAGTGGAGGAGTGACCCCCCCTAGCAAGGTGAACAACTCATTCTGACTCCTGCCCCTCCTCAACAGCCCGCGATGGAGGGGGAAGTGGGAAGCAACAAGCCTTTCAGCCACAGCCAAGGTTTTGATGTCCTGAGCCAAACACTGCTGCCTACTAAAGATAGAACGCTCTTATCAATTAGTGGCTGAAGACGCCCCCACTCTCTGCACCTTGGTCAGATAACTCGCCCTTGTGCTGGGCGATTGGATTCCCACCTCCCCATTTGTCTGCCCCTCCTACTGTCCTTCACAGTTTGGCACAAACACTGTCTCTCCGCTCTCTCCCAATTTCTCTGTCTTTCGCCTTGTTTTTGTACGGGTCTACCCACAATACCTTGATATGTATTATACAAGAAATAAAACGGTTGTCTGTCTTTATTCCATGCAAATCTGGATGTGTTTGCTAAATATTTTAGAGGATACATCGGATAGGTTCCTTTTCCCGCTAAAGATACACCCATTGAGGGAGCTTCGCCGTGTTGGAATAACAAGTCCTTGGAGAATGAAGTTTTCATGTTTTCTCGCTGTTTTAATAAACGTCGGAGCCCTGTAGCGTTAGCAACTCGGCTCAGCTGCGGTACTGTTCATCCAAAACCCTCGGCCTTTATCAAGAGCACAAATTCAATCCACCGCCTTGAAAGATTTATGGATTCATGCAAGTTTTACGCCACTGGGAGCGCTAATGGCTTTTAGTGCCCGGACCCCAAGGAGTCATTGAGCATGCAAAACCAGAAAAGCGCAGAGCAGCACTTAAGCTGAATGTCAGGTTTCTGTCAAAAAAGATGCAGTCGGGTTCAGATATTGGTTCCGAGCAGTACGTATCTGTACGAGTGAAGTAACGGTCTTCAATAGTCAGCACATCCTTGCACTGAAGATCCTTGATGCTTGTCCCTTTGTATCTGTGCGCGTGGTGTGTTCTCCGCCACGTACTTCTGTGGGAAATTTTCACATTCGTAAAATGGCGTTCATTCATCTGAATAAATCATGTTTGTTTTTAATAATGAATGTCTAATACAGTATATTGTCTCCCAATGCAGAGATGTAGACCTTGATCCTCGGGAGGGTATATGGTTAGATGGGAATGTAGATGTTACTGTATGGTCCTATTCTGAGCTAATAACCGCACATACAAATACATTACACGCAATGAAGAATTGTTTGATGCCGTTCGGTAATAGATTGGTGCAAGGCCACACATTATGTGTTTGAGGAGGGCATTCGTGCAGGCGGCCGCTGAGTTTTTCTAAGACGTTGCAAGTCAGACATGCACCAGCAGAACCTGAAAGGCTCAATAAATCAACTAGCATCTCCTGCCACAGAACTGTCAACTGATTAGTCATGGACAACTGTAGAGACAGAAGGTGTGTGTGTGTGTGTGTGTGTGTGTGGTAAGAAAAGGGGGCAGGGCTGAGGGAGTGGATAAAGAGAAGAGGCTGAAAGGACTGGATGTATGAGACAAGAAAAAAATGAAAGAAAGGCAATAGCAGAAGTGAGGTTGTGTAAAGAGAGGGAGTCGTCGTTTCCCTTTACCCGGTCGCTACCTGAGTGCCTAGTGAAGAATGTAGGAGTCTAGATGAGACACGGACATGGAATGAACTGCCACTGCCTACTATTAATAATTCAACGGATTGCAATGGCACAAAAATAACAGCTAGGCAACGTAATGGTATTGGAGCTGACAACGTAGAGTAGTTGAGTTTCACTGCGTTTGAATTCTGCTGGCTTGTATCATACATAGTCCTGTGTGTGAGTGGCTCCAGCAGCACAGTCTGTAAAGAGAGTATAACCCCCCACACACACACACGCACACACACACACACACGCACACCTCACATTAGTAGTGTGCCAACTGCATTCACGCTCCCCTTTGCCGTGCTTGTCTATTGCGAAGTCGTAGAAGAAAAGCGAACCACAGGAAGCAGCGCGGACGTCGTCCCCGCGACGACGCCGTCCCCACGACGACGACGCGTGCGAGATACGAATTGACGTCAGACTAAAGGTGCGAGCGTTTAGTTCCCATGTTGACCCCGCGCATGAAAGGAATAAGACAAGTCCGCCTGCATGTGTTTGCTTACAGGACTAACATTGAGTGCGAGCCTTTTTTTCCACAATTATCTATATTGTAGAAAACAATTCAAGTCCGGTGAACTACGGCTAACTGTTTGAGAACTGGGAACTGTTACCCTTACCGGTGATGGGAAAATGGCGGACGCATTTACGCCCTCCGCAACTCAATGTAAAATACGTTTTAAAATGTACTTCATACTTTTTAAATAGATTTAAGCAGGCGAACAAGGGTGTTGTTTTCACCTTGGTCTTCGTGTCTGTCCATAACTGCGCTTCTTATCCGACTTGGCTCAGACTCTGTGAATAACGGTTGGCAGTCGGCCGAGGATCTGCACTATTGAATATTATTCAAATCTGTCAAAGATTTGACGGCACGGAAGAAGGTCAAGGTTTTAGCCATTGGTGTATATGAAATGCTTTATGGTTTTCAGTTGAACGTATCGCTGAACACCGTTATGGACCCAGTCGGTGCGGCCGTAGCATCTCTACCTACTCTACGTACCTATCGAGTCAAGAACGGCAATGTCTTTATCCTTCGCCGCGGTTGAAAGCGACCACTTCGTTCCCTTTTTTTCCATTCTCTGTCTCACCTCTGTACTGTGGCGTTCTTACTCCGACACAACGGTAAGGCTACGCTCAAGGTGAGTATACATGTCACAGTGCAGTTTATCACACTTTTCCCTTAAAAGCAACCCGTGTGGACTTTTCTTTAAATGCGTTTAGTCGAGTTCAGCAGAGCAGAGCTGAGCTATGTTTAATAGGATCCACAATACAATAACATGTTCCTGGCCCCTGGCTTTCCCTGAGGTCAACACACACAACAATTCTTACATCACAGAAAAAAATGTATTGTGTAATAAAAAAGTATTATAAATATATATAGTTGTAGTAACTTACTTTTGGTCTGTGGACCTAAAGTATTGGCGTATACATCTTACATACAATACTATGTTTCAAATAACATAATATATTAATAATTAATAATAAAATAATAATATGTTCTTATGTGTAATAGTACAAAATACTTTTAGGTTTTGTTTGTGTCAGCCTGCCATTCATGATCTGATAGTTATTAGTATGTTATTCAGATAGTCACTATTAGATAGTCACTAGTATCTTATTAAAATATTTTCTGGGTTAAAGCAGCTACTGAAGTAAAAGGCTACATGACCTGCTTTAGTAGAATGAGCTCATCTGAGACTTTGTTCACTAGCAGCGACACTGTGACCCATGTTGGTGAATACTGGAACACACAGGCGACAGGGAAGAAACAGGGTAGTTAACCAAGAGTCATGCGCTCGCTCAGATGAGTGGTGATGGTGATAGATAGGGGGGAGGGAGGGAGGAAAGGGGCTGAACAGAAAACACTGAAAGCTAAAACAGAAAAAACACAGTGATTCAGCTCGTAGTGTCAAAGAAGAGAAAAGTGATGATAACTGTAGGAAAAAAAACCTAAACAGCGCAAAAAGGAACAAGGAGAGAAAAATGAAAGCACTGCATTGAGCCGGTGCCTGTGACCTGCGAGGGCAAGGGCTCGCCCTCGACTCTCGACGTACCTGCAGTGTGGTGGAGATGAGGTCTCGTACTGTGCCAAGGAGGCTATCGCTGTAGAGGCTCAAGTTGAGCTGGGAGCAGAATGGTCAAAGCAACGGTACATCCAGCTGACCTTTGATTCATGCTGCACCGTACCGCAGAGAGAGGGAGACAGAGAACGCTCAGTTTTTGGCCTGTTTCAGGGTAAATTATGTGTTTTGCATTGAATATCCACACAGGCTTGAGCTGTCATGTGAGTCAATGGGAGATATACAGTACATCTATAAATACATCTATTTTTCAATTTGAAGAAATGAAGCATTTTGTTCCAAAATAAGATGTTCACCATTTGACATTCTGTATCACCAGTGATTCAAGATTCAATGTGATGTTTGTACTCAAAAGTACTTAATTGTTACATTTCAAACAGCAATAATTGTGGCCTAATGGCCTAGCATTATCATTTTTAATGAAACACAAGCCCAATTAATTAATTTAAATGTTTTGTGCAATGGAGTGACACCTTTATCAATTGGTGTGACACAGATTTCCACAATTGGAAAAGGTTGTTACACTAATGGATGTTTTAGGATGTTGAGGACAGCTGCAAGTCAGTGACTCACTGAAACATTGTTTTGTAACCTTTTAAAAGACGGTGATAAAGCTTTAAGAATTTCCCTTCAATCTATTAATCATGTCACAAAAATGGTTTAGAAAGCTGAACACGGTTGACAAGGCCAACAATTAAAATTAAATATTTAATAAATATCTAAGATAGCATTTACCTTCTGTTAAGGCCATGTGTTGTGTTGATAACCTCTGTGATTATTACAGATTTGTTTCCATTGCAATACCTTTGCAAAATTTTAATCTTAGACATTGTTATACAGACTGTAGAAATAAATGTGTATATTTTTTCTAACTTACGACCACCTCTATACTGAATAAATATAAAGGTGTAGCAACTTCAAACTCAACCTCCTTGAGAAGTTCCCATCAGATTTACATTATAACTGAAAGGACAAACATTGCTGAGGGTTACAACCAACCTCCCTCATGGCGGCTCAGGCAGGCTCTCCAATACTCCTAAACCTCCTGGATCTTGTGCTAGACTCTGTAAAACCACAATGAGCTGATTTCAGTCAGGCTGAGTATTCTCCCTGGAAAGTTGTGGGGTCTGGATACACCTAGCGTATAACATTGCAACTTGTTTTTATCTCACTCTATCTGTCTATCTTCATCTGGATCAATGCTGTGGGGTCTCTGGAAGCTCCGGTATATTCAGAACAGCCTGGCCAAGATCCCGAGGAGAGTCCAGGAAAAGCAACGCATCACACCTGTCATGGCTTCCCTGAATTTGGCTCCCTGTCACAACAAGGGTTGAATTCAAAACCCCTCTCTTGACCTTTTAGTGCATGTATGGAAATGCCCACCCCACACTTGGTTCAGCAACACCTAGCTCCTCCGTGTCCCGAGGACGTAGCTCCAAACCGTAGGCTTGCCATTATTGGATATCTGGTGGTAAAGTCCGGACTCCTGCAATTGTTTACTTCTAAGCAGGCACAGTGGGACCACAACGTAAGGTTAGCCATAGTTTGCTACACATTTGCTAGGTTTAAAAAAAAAAAAAAAAAAGCAGGTATTGTGTGTTCATATTGGAAAAGTTGTAGCAGTGCCTAGTCTGGCCACACACACACACAGTCGTTCTTGCAACCTCAGCTTGTGCTTTTCTTACAAAAACAAACGCTGAATAGAGGCAAACAAGGCTAAAACAGATTAATAATCTAACCCGCTTCATGGTTTTAGACGTGACAACAATTCTTCAAAACTAAGTGTTAAAATTAGACACTTGCTAAGTGCTACAATTTATGAGATGAAATGAGACAGATCTATATCCTCTGGGGGAAATTACTTAACATTTGATGATGATACCATAGTTGGTATCATATTTTCATGTCATTTGCAAACACCTCATATTGCTCACTTCAGTTCGCTGCCTACCTCAAGCCTTTATCTCTGTATGTCGTAGACAGACAACCTCACCTGGGAGTCTGTGAGTGAGAGCCCTCTGACGCGTTCCACATTGCTGCCTTCCTGATTGCATTGTTTACAGCCAAAGACAACTGCAGCTTGGTGCAGTGGAGGATAATTAGGTCTATGCTTTGCTGTGCTTGTGTCTCCGCGAGTAGCCTTGGGGGGGACACAGCTAATCTACTCTGCAGAAGAGGCAGTGGGCCTGCTGTCATTTACCAGTGGCAAGCAGGAAGCTTAACATCAGAGCGGAGGGATTTGATATGTGCCATGTTCTGGAAGTAAACTAAATCAGTCAAGAGTTGAAACCTTTTTTC
>OMKK01036139.1:2896-13864 GCA_900302305.1 Polymixia japonica | reverse complement strand
GGCCAGTGCCACCCCTGGCCACGCCCCTGCTGTTTGCAACCACACCAAGAACTTGTCCCACTGGGAGGTGTGCCGCACATACCCGGATTGTTTACACCCAAGTTGTTTTCCTTGTAATACTAATAGGTATGAATCATAAAATGGCAGTATGCCAATATACGTTCCTTATACACTTCCTTCAGAGTAGATAAATTAAATGTTTTTTCTTCAATTTTTCTTCAGTTCTTTTGTTTGCTTTTAATTTTGGGGGGATTTGTGTGAACCTTTGATATCAGTTTTCAGATACACATGTAGGGCAGTTAATTAGGGAGTACCTTATCGAAGGACTGGACTGCTACTGGCTTTTTCTGCCTTTCAGTCAATGCTCAATCCCAACCCACCTGCCACCTACAGCTTCATTTCTGTTATTCCTCATTTGTTGCTTTGATGCTTATGAACACACATTGATAATTGTTTGCTATTTTTGTCCCTTCCAGGAACAACTACATGATACAAGTCATGTACCTGAAGATTCCAAAGTGAGTAACTCTAGATTACTAAATGTCTCGAGATTTATAACTAAAAGCAACCCACCATTTCAGATATTAGCTCATCGTAAATGATCTATTTGAAGATGATTATGTGGTTTTCTTCTTGAAGAAAATGGATGGCTTAGTCACTAAGCTTCAGCTTTGTCTGTTGGCTAGCTGATGGGTGTTACAGATGATGATGATGGGGATTCTTCGGTGTGTAGCACAGTAGACTACCAACCGCCTGAGCCTGAGCCTGAGCCAGAGGAAGAGGAAGAGGAAGAGCCAACGGAGCCAGAGGCCTGCTTCACAGATGGTATGAAGTCAAGCACCATTAACCAAAATGAATTTGTTTACCCCATCACAGTTCCTTTTTATGCCCTCCTAGATGATAACGTGGTTCAGTAGTGTAACCAATGGTTTAGTAGTAGGTATCGTTGTTCCAGCGCTCACCTTTTGGGCATCTAATCCGACATCCTTTGGACTAGTCGTGGATACTCAGTCTAAACGAAGAGCTTAGTTTGATATCACTCTCCCCTCAGAATGTGTGAGGCGCTGGCCATGTCTCACTGTGGACATCACCCAAGGTCGAGGGAAGCAATGGTGGAACCTCCGCAGGACCTGCTTCACTATCGTGGAGCATGACTATTTTGAGACCTTCATTATCTTTATGATCCTCCTCAGTAGTGGAGCTCTGGTGAGTGTTGTCAGCAGTGCAAAAACCTTAGAACGGTGTGTTTTATGATTCTGTCAAGTCTTTTAAGTCTCAAATATCTACTTTTCGCAGGCCTTTGAAGATATATACATAGAAAGACGCAGAACCATCAAAATTATACTGGAGTATGCCGATAAAGTTTTCACCTACGTCTTCATCATTGAGATGCTTCTTAAATGGGTGGCGTATGGCTTCAAGACCTACTTCACCAACGCTTGGTGTTGGTTGGACTTTTTCATTGTGGATGTAAGTCTTGACATCTTGTTTTAATGCTGGCCTGTCTGTTTTCTAGTCAGAACGGTCAGGAATCAGAAAAAAATTTGATGAACTCCATGGTAACACTTGAATAGGAAATATTTCGATTCTGCCACAGGTCTCCTTGATTAGTTTAGGTGCCAACTGGCTGGGCTACTCCGATCTTGGACCAATCAAATCTCTCAGAACACTCAGGGCGCTAAGGCCTCTTCGAGCACTATCAAGATTTGAAGGGATGAGGGTGAGTTATTGACTGTTGATCCTCATTTGTTGAAAAACGTATGCATATAATACATAATAAGTACTGCATATGACCTCTGAATGATGTGCATGACTAGCACTGATGTACAAGTTGCCAAAGATTTGATGTTTAATGCACTCCTATGTTAACTTGACTGGGTTTCCTCACCGTGTTTACTGACTGCATGCTTTCGCCATGGCTGCTGTAACAGAGTTGACTAAGGTAAGATTAATAGTGTTGACATTGATGTATTGATCACAATACTGCTGCGACAAGACTCTTTTTGGAAACAAGGGAAATAAATCTAACCCAAAAAGATGTTTTGAAGTTTACTTTTTAACCCTTTTTTTTTTTTTTTGCTGACCTTCAACAAATGTCTGGCGTAAATGGTGTCTTATCTATTGTTATTGTGTGAATTTATTTTGAAATGAATATGCAACGCGTTGTAAAAGTAGTACCTAACGGATAAACAAGCATGATTGACCATATCGGTGCATTGTAACTCACTGCTGTTGTTTTAGAGATCACTGCAGTAGCCATGTGCATTAAAACATTCAAATATCTCTCTGCTGGGCAGGTGGTGGTGAATGCTCTTGTAGGGGCCATTCCCTCCATCTTCAATGTGCTGCTGGTGTGTCTGATCTTCTGGCTCATCTTCAGTATCATGGGGGTCAACCTGTTTGCTGGAAAGTTCTATCGCTGCATCAACACAACCACAGAGGAGCTTATCCCCATGAATGAGGTCAACAACATAAGTGACTGCATTGCCCTTAAAGAAGCCACAAATGAGGCCCGCTGGGTCAACGTCAAGGTCAACTATGACAATGTTGGATTGGGGTACCTCTCCTTGCTTCAAGTGGTGAGGAGCGCTGCTTGAATTCTATGCACTTGAACGTCGTTGAACATTTCATGTTTTAACTGACAATTCCGATGTGATGGACTATGAAAGAGATCTATACGTTCCTTGAAACAATGCTTTCTGTGTCTGCAGGCAACTTTTAAAGGTTGGATGGACATCATGTATGCTGCAGTGGACTCACGAGAGGTTAGATTTATTTTTTGTCATTATTTTATGTATTTTTTGTTGTTTACAGAGTTTATAGTTAATATGTGATAAATATGTGATATTAATGATATATCTGTGACATATAACAAAAACAAATCTATTGTGTAATATATGTGCACATCAATATGTATGTGTGTGTAAATTTATTTTCTTTTATTGTCTGACTGTATTTGAGTTTGGGATACTACATAATGTCTCACGATTCATATAAAAAAAAAGATTTATTTATTTTAAAAAGAAATCCAACTTCTTATATCACATACCTTCCCTTTCTCTTGAAACTCTGCGTCGTGAGGTCATTTGATATGTACATTATTAGACACTGGTTCAGATATTTAACTTGCCAGTGTCTCCTGTGTCTGGACCACTCTGCCTCCCTGACAGCTTTCCTACTGTCGCAATAAACAAAACGTCAAAGGGAAGTGGCTTGCCTAGCCTCCTTTTAACATGAAAAGATTATATTTAATTTTTGTTTCTTTTAGGTAGAGGAGCAGCCTTCTTATGAGATCAACCTCTACATGTATATGTACTTTGTCATCTTCATCATCTTTGGCTCATTCTTCACACTCAATCTCTTCATCGGTGTCATTATTGACAATTTCAACCAGCAGAAGAAAAAGATAAGTGACATATACTGTTCAAAACGGAATGCCAGATTTTCTGTAAATTTAAACCATAGCAAAGTTTTAAATAAACAAAAGTTCCAATAAAATATGTGGATATATATAATGAACTTTTTATTGGATTGTCTCTTCACTTTGGAGATAAAGACATCTTCATGACTGAGGAGCAGAAGAAATACTACGATGCCATGAAGAAGCTCGGTGCCAAGAAGCCACAGAAACCAATTCCACGACCAACAGTATGTTATGGCATTTATGTCACTCAGTGAAAATGTTGGCAAATAATTTATTGCAACGCCTGCTGTATCTAAATTAGCATATCAAGTATTGTTTACGCTTGATATTTATCAACAAGGGAAGCCAAGCAGATGAGACATCAGGTCGGAATGCGTGTCATGATGCAAAAACTGACCTCAACTTAACCTTAGCTGTGCAGCACTGGTGTGAACGGACCAACTGACCCTGTGGAATCTGTATTTTTTCTGCCTTGTCTTCCCATCCCCCTGTGTCCCTCTGCCCCTAAAGAACCTAATCCAAGGCGTGGTGTTTGACTTCATCAGTCAGCAGTTCTTTGACATCTTCATCATGGTCCTGATCTGCCTCAATATGGTGACCATGATGGTGGAGACGGACAACCAGAGCGCCGAGAAGGAGGATTTCCTCTTTAAGATCAACCTCGCCTTCATTATTGTCTTCACCGGAGAATGTATTTTAAAGATGTTTGCCCTTCGACATTACTTCTTCACCAATGGATGGAACATTTTTGATTTTGTTGTGGTCATCTTGTCTATAGCTGGTGAGTACTTAATAAATTATGAGCAAAGTTTTGAATTACACTGATTGAACGTAATTGCCCTGAGCGATTTCCATACAGATTTAACTCAAATGTAGAGATATCGTCACTAACTGCAGTGCATCTCCTTTTGTTTCAGGTACAATGCTTTCAGACATCATAGAGAAGTACTTTGTGTCCCCTACGCTCTTCAGAGTGATCAGGCTGGCCAGAATAGGCAGGATTCTGCGTCTCATTAAAGGAGCCAAGGGCATTCGGACGCTGCTGTTTGCTTTGATGATGTCACTTCCTGCCTTATTCAATATTGGTCTCTTGCTCTTCCTTATCATGTTCATCTTCTCCATATTTGCCATGTCAAACTTCGCCTATGTCAAAAAACATGCCGGAATCGATGACATGTTTAATTTTGAGACATTTGGTGGAAGCATTGTCTGTCTGTTTGAGATTACAACATCAGCTGGCTGGGATGGGCTTTTACTCCCAATCCTAAACAGGGATCCACCGGACTGTGACCCAGACTTTGAGAACCCAGGATCAGATGTCAGGGGTAACTGTGGCAACCCAGGCATGGGCATCATGTTCTTCTGCAGTTACATCATTATCTCATTCTTGGTGGTGGTCAACATGTACATCGCCATCATCTTAGAGAACTTCAATGTGGCCCAGGAGGAGAGTGGCGATGCGCTCTGTGAGGAGGACTTTGAGATGTTCGACGAGACCTGGGAGAAGTTTGATATAGACGGCACCCAGTTCATTCACTACAGCCGTGTCTACGATTTTTGTGACGCCCTGCAGGAACCGCTGAAGGTGGCTAAGCCCAACCGGCAACGTCTGATTGAAATGGACCTGCCCCTGGTGATTGGGGACAGGATCCACTGCCTGGACATCCTGATGGCTGTCACTCAGATGGTCTTGGGAGACACAGTGGAGATGGTAGCTATGCGGGAGAGCATCCAGGCGAAATTCGTCATGAGCAACCCCACCTCAGACTCCTTTGCGCCCATTACCACGACACTACGCCGCAAAGAGGAGGAGCAGGCCGCTGTGGTCATTCAGAGGGCTTATCGCAAGCACCTACTAAAACGCTCAATACGCCATGCCTCCTTTATGCGGCGCTCCAGGAGGCTGAAGAGGAAGGACGAGGAAGAGAAGCCACCAGAAAAGGAAGGGCTGCTGGCCCAAAAGATGGGAGTGCTCTATGGGAGCAATGCAGACCTTGCAGAGGAGATGGAACAGGCTTCATTGCAAGCCCTACCAAGCCCAGTGCCTGTCAAGCCAGAACCACTGTCACACGCCACAGGGGCCCAGAATGGGCCAGAACACATCAGGCCGAATCTCATGGTTGTACCTGTAGAGATCACCAGTGAGGTTGTGTTACACTCTGCCCCCCACCGAAAGCTCTCGAACTTACAGGGATACTTACGAGAGTCGATTGTATAGCAAACAGCACAAGGGAATTTGTTAGGCCCTCCTACTTTTTTTTTCACCAATCAAGAAAGTAGCGTTAACAGTTAGGTGTACGTGTCAGTAGTTGACTTTACCACATGGTATTATTATGAAGAGATTGCACATGTGTAATGCCAAAGAATATTATAGTTGCATTTCAGACAATAGACAATAATTCCTGTTTTTTGTGTGATATTCAAAATTTCTTTGGACTAAGAGGAGGCTGAGAACTAAGGACTAAACTGGAGTGGTGGTGATGGTTCATTCCAGTTTGGACCAGAATCTATGAAATTACAGATTATGTCCAGTAAAAAGGTTATTTTAAAGCGGCAAGACATAAAAGCAAAGTTTGCTCGGCTAACATTTCTGAAAAATCAAAAACATTGTTTTGTAGCTTTTATATGTAAATCCATATCCCAAATACCTAACAACATGGAAACAACATAGAAAGAAATAACATTTTTTTAATGTTTTTAATACATGCTTTGTGTGGGTACTCCCACACATTTGCTAATGTTGGAATGGCTTACATTTGACCAGGTTCTTAGACTTCTATCAGGCTAAAGAATCATCTGAATATCACATGACAAAACATGAATGATCCTTTAATGAGATCATATTTTCCAACTCTGGAAAACTGAACTGTATTCAAAGATTACATTGGTAGGCACAAGGTATTTTTACATAAAACCCAAATATTACTTCATTAAAGCTACATCAGATCTTGTTCTAAGCAAACTCACATTTCAGCATTTTGCTTTAAAAACCCATGCTAAAATTGGATGTCATTTTATGTATTTTAATTTTTGAAAAATAAAACTGAGCAAATTCCTATTCCTGCTTAGTTTAAGTCACTTTTATGTGGAATATCTTTGGCCTGAGTGATTCATATGCAAACTATTTCATTAAGTCTTATACACTATACCTTATTTGTTCTGTAAATTAATTATTTTTGTATTATATAAATTGATTAAGTAAGACTTATCCCTAGTAAGTAAGATTTATCCCAAGATCACTCCCAATCTACCAATTAAAACTCTTGTGTCTATTAACCTAAGTAACCATTATTAAGTAAAACAAGTAAAACAAACAAGGAATTGGGACAATTCAGCTCAATCTGTCCATTCATATGCACCAGTACCATGCTAAGAGGCTAATTCAGAAAGACCCAGTTTCCATTGCACTATTTTTATCCCCTCCAGGTCAAGTTGAAGCATTTTGACTGTGCTTCCTGTCTCCAAGCTTTTTTCATCACTAATACTGTATATGCATGTCAAATAAATGTTCCGAGTTTTTCTTGTTCTCTCAGATACTATATAATTTCAAAATTATTGATCCTATGCATCTCCCATTTTCAGCAAAGCAAGCATTCACTGTTTTCCTTTGGTGGGTTTCAATTTCAGTTTTCAGGTTTTAAAGCTATCTGTAACTGTCATCTGATGTGATGTTTACATTAACTTTGTTATGCAAGAGAACTGGTAGGCTGTCCAGATGTCCTTAATGTTTTTGTATGTTTGTGTACTAAATTATTCAATGACAATGATGTTACTGTACATGTGAAACACAATTTTGTCTTGAGCCTTTATTATTTTGTCTTAATCAAGTGTAGTGTTTGCTCTTTTTTTTTTGAAGAACATTTTATTATTGACTGCTCTGTGGTAAACTTAAAAAGAAGCTAATTGTACTTTTGAACTAAATACAGGGCACTTATTTAGATATTTACAAAAAATAATTACTATATAGCTATAATATCACAAATTTACTGGAATAAAAGATAGTGGAAAATATTCACCCAAAATGTATACCTTTAACTAAATTACTATAGAGCAGCCCTCTTACTCATTTGTATAGCACAAACTTTTATGCCTGATTGATCTGTGTTAATCAAGTCTGTCTTTGTGTTGTAAAATTGTTTCACTTATGTTGTGTACATCTTAACTGATTTAAAATGTCTTACTCAGCAAATATATAATTGAATGACAAAAGCACTTTTACAGTTTTCTAGTTTTTTTCTAAGAGGTTGTCTCTTTTCAGAAACAGAGTACCTTATTTCTTTGTTTCCTGTTTTCCATGTTTAAACATTATCCATGGAAAAAAAATGTATCAACTTCAAGGGGTCTATTTGTCTTATGATACTGCCACAGCATGGCCGTTATTCCTGTCAGAAGTGCGTAATGACAAGAGACATGTCACTGCTGCACCATTTGGTTGTATGATGGTAGAATTATATGAATTATCTAGACAAAATACACCTTTGTTTACATTTTCGATAGAGAATCACATGGAAAGCTTTACTGGTACACCCACAGTCAATGTAGCCTGTATATACTTTTGCGCTCAGTATTGGAGGTTTTACCTTTTTTTTTTTTTGACTTTTTTTCTGTATTATATATTTATATTATTTTATTATTGTAAAAAAATGAAACTATGTTGTTTAGAATAAAACATTACTAATGGGGAAAAGTGAAAGGCCTGTGTTGATGTGTTGTCAGTAGACGTGACGTTTGTGTAACTATGCATGTTTACTGTTAATGTTTACACTGGGGCCCTCTGCTGGCTTTGTAGGGGTCAGGATGGACACTGCTGACTGAGAATTCTCAATTTTCTCACACCTTCTATTTATAACTGCAGCAACAAGATGGCTTTCACAGGTAACTGGTAGACCTGTGAAATGGAAGAAACAGCCTCCCCTCTGTTGTCAGCAGTGTCAGTTCCACAAAAGAGCACGGTTGAATTTTGTTTGTTTTGTTATTATTTCCTGCTGTGGGTTTTCCTTTATTTATCTTTTTTTTTCATGGTAAGGAACATAAGCATTCTCTCCTTCATGTGAGAACGTCTTATTTTTTCATGGTAGCAGAATGTGTTTCTCTCTTGTTACAGCACACTTTGTTTCAGTAGACAGCTTAATTGCCCTCGTTGCCCAGCTGCTTTCTTAGTTTTTGATGTTTTTGTGTCCCCACGTCAAACATCCAAATAAGCATTGCATGCGACGTGAGGGAAGGGTGACTCATGTTTTATTTACATAATTTTTTAAGTTGCATGCTGTGTTTCTTTCTCAGTACCGTACCACTTCCGTCAGAAGGATATAAGCTGGATAGATGTTTTGGAAATGAGTTTGGCTACGTTCAATTTTGGCTGCCCAGTGGAGTGGTCAGTGAAAGCCAGTGACCTTTGGCCTTCACACTGGTTGACGCAAACGTCTCCGCTAATAGTCCTCAATGCCTAAATAGTAGGCACACAACGTAGGGCTCATTTGTGATGGCTATACGGTCTATACTCTATATACTATGTTTGATTTGAATACCTTATCAGGGGCAGATGATATTGAACAGTTTACCATTTGTTCGTTATCTCTATGTTTGCTTCTACTGGGGATTAGATCATGATTGATATTAGAATTTGACTATGAATGACAATGACGCCACCAACCAACTTCATATAACAGTAGGTTGAATTTAAGATGGTAAAGGGGCGTGTAGATAAGGTGTTAATGTGACGTAAAGGGGAAATCCACACTCAAGTAGAAATTCAACTTTATTTCTCAGTTTGTGAACATGACCAAAGCTATCGCAGAACTAGAGATGAGAGCCAAGATCCTCTGGATGATGTCATCAAAACACAAATTCTGGAGCTCCTCCACTGAGGAGACTCAATGGGGACTGTGGAGATTGTGTGATACTGTGGTAGCACCCAGTGTGATTTTGCAAAGATATGGACACGTTTTCTGGTTCATAAGCTCAAATATTTTATAAGCCCATAAAGTCAGGCTCCAAATTATTGTCAACTGCTCCACGTTCTGTCTTTTGTTAACATCATTATTTAGCACCTTGGTTCTCTTGGTCTTTTATCTCTGGGAGAGAGATCCATCTGTATCTCTGGGAGAGCAATGCTACAAAACTATTAATTACATTACCTGCAATAGTAAAAACATACGAGTGTTGTAAATTGAATTGAAATGTAACATTTTCCAACTTCAATGTTTGAAGTTCTCTCAGAAAGAAATATATTGGTCAAAGTTGTGTGTGGTGGGGCTTCTTCCGCTTATTTGCCTGCAGTTATGGGCGTGTAGAAGCAAGTACCTCTCACATCCACTGATGCATGCTCTGTCTTCCGGCACACAAGGTTGGCATGATTGTAGAGGACTCCTAACTTGTATACATCTGCTTCAGGATTATCTATTCCCTTTGTTCTTCATCATGCAATGGTTGCTGGTTGGATGTTGTGGACTTGCACTGGTCAATCTCTCAGGTAAATGTAACCTCTCAAGGGACTGAAGAATATAGCAGATGATTCAAATCAATCAATGTCAATATTAGAAGAAAATATCGACGCTAGCAACATTAGCATTAGTATATTGTCAAAGTATTACTAACAGTTACTGCATGTCATGATGCCATATAATTATATTTTTATGAGTTTCTTTTCACTCCATCTATGCTACAAACAAGCGTTTTGCATGTTATTTTTGACTCCAGCTACCAATACTTCCTGACCATCTGGGGGTAAATGAGGAAATCGCCCAGAGACAAATAGTGTATAGTAACAGTCATTATGTTGAGTGTTTGGTTATCTTATATACTGTATGTTAGCTAGTCATGCAGCAAATCATTATACATTTGAATTGTATTTTTTGGTCACTTAGCTGTAACCATGTACACAGCAGTGTTAATACCTGCAATCATTACATCAGTGTCGTGTAAATGAATTGAGGTCTCAATGATTATATTAATATATATGAATATATTTTTGTGAAACATATCAAATTCACTTTTTTTCTAAGGATTCTAAATCAATCTAGGTTTTGACATTCTTTGGCCTGGGAGGGCAAACATTAGCATCATTATAACTGTGCCATAATGTCCATAAAGTGTTTGACCAACTGACACTTTGTTGTTGACACAGTGGCCCTGAACCCAACATGGGTTATCCAGAATCCCCGGTTCTATCGCGTTAAAAAAGGCCAAGACATATACTTTCGCTGCATGTCCTCGGACCAAAAGGTGCTATCTAATGCACTTGTACAGTGGTACAAGGCCTCTGAATACGACGAGAAGGCTGAAGAAAGAACCCAACTGTTGGTGAAAATGCGGTTCACCATCAAGTTGGACAACAATTCCACCGTCGCCTCCATCACCATCCACAATACCAGCACAGAGGACAGTGGGGTGTACTTCTGCAAGATAAACGACACAGTGGGAGCAGGGACTGAAGTACAAGTTGTCGGTAAGTGGCTGGGATGATATTTCAGCTTTTGAAATGATATGGTGCATACAGTATCTGAGTAATAATCTTCTAATAAGCTAAAAAAAAAAAAAAAAAA
>OMKK01036121.1:0-12066 GCA_900302305.1 Polymixia japonica | reverse complement strand
TCGCTCACTCAGGTCAGTACTGCATGCCGGAGGAGGGGGTGAAGCTGACGCCACGGAGCCAGCTCCTGTCCACCTCCGAGGTGTTGACCCTGGCCCGCCTCTTCGTGAAGGAGGGGGTGGAGAAGATCCGCCTCACCGGGGGAGAGCCCCTCATCAGACCTGACATACTGGACATCATTGGTAAGACGCCGCTTGTGGACGCTGCTTTATAGAGAGCGGGGGGATGCGGGGCTGGAAACGTAGGACCAAAATGGATGCGGAGTTGATCAGTTCACCTGATTCCCACCTAACGCTGTGAAAACAACACTTTATGCTACTTATAGTTGGCAAAAGGCTGATCAGTCTGTGTGTAGTTGGCGTGTTGTCAGCGTTTGCCTTTAACTCCCCCAAGCCTCGGGGCTGCTGCCGTACCACCACTCCTCAAGACTCCTACGAGGGGTTTCGCTCTATTTTGAGTCTTTGTTGCACTTACGCTTGACTGAACCGCTGAGCACAAATGGGACTGTAGAAATTCCCATATGAATCAAGTAGATGTAGTGACAGCCTTTTGAGAGGAACGATCTAGCGTTGGGAATTCAGTGCCAGCTATGATTCATAAGGTTACTTCTCTCTGTTGCCGAGAGCTTTTGTACGTGACACGAGGAGGGTGACGGAGCTCCCCACGCATGCTTGCGATTAACGGTGGCATGTGTGAAGGGGAAAAACAGATTTGCCGTGCGCTAGGTCCCATGATGTGTTATCCTACCATCCTAATTGATGACCTGATCTGTAGATTACCTATTCCAATTCTGGGCCACATCGGATCACATTCTCAGCATTGCGTCTGTCTGTCATTAATTCATTCACAATCCACACTGAAGCATGTCATGGCTGAAGAGGACAACACAGTGTGTCCAGTTGTTCATGTTCCAGTATAGGCATGGCTGATCCACGTGGGCAGAGGCCATAAATGGTCACGTGACGATCAGCAGTGAAGTCTCTGGCCACCACCATGACCTCCTGTGACCCATGTTAAGGTTCAATGAAGTGGATTATTTCTCAACTCAACTCAACTCAACTTTATTTATAAAGCACTTTAAAACAACCACAGTTGACACAAAGTGCTGTACATGAAAAATGACACAACATATGTTGTATACTCCTGTGTTGTGAGGTGGAACCAACAAGGCCACCTGACTCATGTTATGTTTTTTTTGTTGTGGTTTGGCAAGATGTGACCTTGAATACAACCTGGGCTCCTAACGTGTTTACTTGCTAGTGGGTGATGGGGGGGGCTCACCTTGACGGATACAGTAGTGAAGAAGATAGAGCTTGGCATCTCAGACTGTAATCATAAGCCTGTTTCGTGTGTATCAATCATTCGGGGGAAAAGTGCTGGTGAATGAGAAATTGTAGCAGAGCACTGTTTCTGTCTCTTTGTCTCTCTCTCCTCTTCAGTCTCTCATGTCCTCTTTCTACATCTCCCCTTCCACGTGTAGCGGAGCTGAGGAAGTTGGAGGGTCTTAAGACCATTGCGGTAACAACCAACGGCATGAACCTGGCCAGGCTGCTGCCCAAACTGAAGGAAGCGGGCCTCGACCTGATAAACATCAGCCTGGACTCGCTGGTCCCTGCCAAGTTTGAGTTCATCGTCCGACGGAAAGGTGCAGGACCGTGATAATGTAACAAACTGAAACACTTCAACCCTTGCTGTCAGTAGCAAGGCGTATGTAGGAGACATTTTAGAAGGTAGAAATGTAATAATAATTGGCACAAAAGAGAGATAGAAGTACAAGAAGAGTCGCAGAGATTGGATTTATGAATTCCTGGTACAACATCCATCCTACAAAGATAGGCTGTAAATGGGGGAAATATCTTTGTTGGATACTTTTGCTCAAACATGTTTAAGTTTTGTATGTGATGTACGTGAAGTTAGATATTGCTCCTGCTGCACTCATATCTCTGACGATATATTCATCACACTTCAATGCAATCCACAGTTATACCATTCTGTCCAGAGTCATTAGAATAGGTGTTGATGCATCATATCATGCTATGTACTTCTACCACTGACATCTGTCCACCACCACCACCACCGTGTCCTCTGACAGCTTAATTTGATACTCTGTGTAACGGCCATTTTGGGCCAAACCCACTAGGTTACTAAACAAGCCTGTGTCCTCTAACCACACATTGAGGTAAGTGGCAGGTGGAGTGGTGGTGGTGGCAGAGGGACAGAGCTCTAGGTGGTAGGTGTTTGCGAGGCAGAGACAGATGGAATGACTGAAATTAGAGAGAGAGAGAGAGAACAAGAGCGATATCAGCAGTGGACTAACAGAAAAAAAGCAAACCCGGGCCAGTCCTCTTCCGCAATGCTGGATTTTTCAGTGAAAGGTTGAGCAACAGAAATGACAGGGAGATAGTAGAGCTGCACCAGCTACATCAATTTATTTTCAAATGCCCTATGCATTTTAGGATTAAACAAGTATAAAATGTGTTTTGGCCTTCACTCAGCCTATTTAGGTTTTTGGAATTACATGTGCCATTTGACACCTTTTATGAGGATTAATACAAGTTAGAAATGAGCCACATAAGCCCAACTAACTTCATATTTGATGTAACTAAGCCAACTTACAAGCCAGCGCACAGATTTGTGGGTTTGGATTGGATAAAAACACAGAGAGTCTGACCTTGACATTTCTTAAATAGCTTTGACTGCTACTGAGGATTATGTTGAGTGGCTGTTTAACGGGTGTGTAGTGATGTGCAAACCAGTCCGATGTGAATACGCTGTGAACAGAGAAAGATATATGTTAATATTGCAAAAGCCCATAAGCCAGGGAACAGTCAAGTTATGGCACATTCCAGATCTTATCTCTTGCTTTCTTGTTTATGGCTCAATATAATGTACTTACTCCAGCCTCCCCCCTACTTTAAAATATGGCTTTACCTGGAAGGGCGCAATGCTTGATAACCAGTAGAGGAGTTTTGTTCAAACATTATATATCTATAGTTGAAAGAAATTACACCCACTCCTAAAATATTGTTGAAAGTATGAAATTAAAATAAATGTTCTTTTTTACTAAACAGCCAATTGAAGTATTTCAATTCGACTTATTTCATACACTAACAGATTGGATCATTTGTGTTTTATAAATATTTAATGATGAACTTCAGTGTTTAAAAATAAACTCTTCTTGTAATAGTTATATTGAGATTAGATGAATACTTTATATATAATCTAATATTAATATACAATAGTTTTTGTACCTTGTAACTTTGTAGCTTCTATTTTATCAATCTCCATCCCATCCTACATTACATCACTTCTTCTTACAGTTGCTTTGCTTTCCTTCTCAGGGTTCCACAAGGTGATGGAGGGGATTGATAAGGCCATCGAGATGGGCTACAACCCTGTCAAGGTAGCTTTATACACAGTTATTTCATGTTTTGTTGTCATTTTCTCTCGCGTTTGGCCTTCGTAATAAAAAGGCAGCATATTATTCTGTTAAAGGTAGTACATTATTTTGTTATTACATTACAACCGTGTTAATATGAACTAAAGTTCCAAACAGATTGAGCTAACATATTGTAGTGATAACGAGGAAAGAAAATGCAATGTTGGGATTTAATCCAGGATGACATCAAGTTTCAGTTTGCTCAACAGTTTGCTCCTGGATGACGTTCATGACCAAGAAGCATGTATAAATGTTTTGTTTTAGTTAGATTTCAACTCCCCTAAATTTCAGCAATGTCAGACAATTCACTATTGGTCCATACATTTACAGAATTGAATTGCTGTCATGACTCAAACCATATATAAAAATGCTGTTGTACTTTCTTTCAGAACGGTCTTTCCACTAGTCAGCTAAATATAGTGATTTCTTTCTGACCTTTTTTGGCGGCGTTGAAATGTGGGGTGAATGTGGGAATACAATTTTCGAACAATTGTCTTTTCATTATTGTCCAGGTGTCTGTTTACTGTCAAACAACTGATTCTTATGATAACAGAAGCAGTTTTACAGAAATGGCAGAAGATTTTCTCTGATAATTGGTAATTTGTTTAGTACTTCATTTTTTTAATTTAGTTTTTGTGTGTGCAGATGCCTGGGTGGATGTTAAAATGTTTCAGTCAATGAGTAGTTTTGTCTGAATTTTTTTTGTATCTAAATGTGTGTGAGCACTTGGCTTACTGTGATACTCTCTTCCGTGGTATCATAACAGCTTCATAACATGTTACTGAAGAGAAGACTACACTACCTAGAACTCAATAGCCAGTTTCTGTGTGCTGCCCTCTGTAGGTCAACTGTGTGATAATGCGAGGCCTCAACGAGGATGAGCTGCTGGACTTTGTAGCCCTGACAGAGAAGAAGCCTCTGGAGGTTCGCTTCATAGAGTACATGCCTTTCGATGGTGAGTTCTCACTTCCATACACAGACCTTCTAGGCAGGTTTGAAGAGCCTAAAGGAAAAGTATAAAGGATTAATTTCCAGGTCTTGAAAAGTACAGTGATTTAGTTTAGTTTAGTTTATTTCGACTTAGTAAAAACACATTACATGCATTTAATAAAAAAGTCAAGGATAAACACAAGAAAGTCATTTGTCACTTATTTCCATTGTGGTCCTTGCTGTTGACATACAACACATACACAATAAAATACAAACAGAAGCTAATTCTTGAGTGATTGCACTCAAGAATCATTGAAACGTGGAAAGATTGTATTGCCGTGTATTACACATACAGCTACGCATTTGATGTATCTACAGACACATTGTCATTTCACATGAGGTGTCCTCATTGTATTTGTTGTTGTGAAGAATAATCTTTAGCTATAAAGTGATATGGCCTAGTTTACAGTCATATCATATTGCCTAGCCACTATCAGCATTTTGAACACCAACTAAAATCTTCAAATACAGTGTTAAAGTTTAGGGCCTGGAAAAACGATTTATTTAAACTGAAAAATATTTAGGAACCTTGTCTACAACACCCACTGCTGCTGTAGCAGGTTTTTAAATGCAATCATCATGTCTGAAAGACGTAGAGAAATGGCGTACAGAGTATTCAAACACAAGCAGTAAAGCATTATTAACTGACTGATGACCATGACAACAAGTTTGGAATGTGTCTGTAGTTTCGATTGGGAATATTTGAAATCTTGTTTGACGTTCTAAGTCATGTGTAAGCTGAAGCTCTGTAAAATGCTCTCAACCTTCGATCAATTGAATAGCGTTATTATGGGATGGCCAAACGGGGCCCCTGACAAGCCCACTGACATATTGGACTGCATTAGTATTCAAATTTTTTGACGGTTCATATTAGGAGATCTAACAGTAGGAGATGACAGAACATGAGCATAGCCTTAAGAGGAGGCTCCCCCCCTCACATTTTAATAATACTAATAACTTTATTTATAAAGCACTTTTCTAAAACAAAAACAAGCAAAAGAAAAGGGGACAAGGTTACACAAAACAGGACAGTTGGAAAAACAAAAACAAGGTTGCATAAAGAGAAATGGTACTTTTTATTTGAACAATGTGCAAAACCAACTGAGCGTATCACAGTATTTATGTGTGTGATGAAAGTTTGGCAATTCCTGATTTTAGTAGTCGTTTACAGATGTAGTGGAAGCGTGGGGACGGGCTTTTTCACAGACTAGAAGAGGATAGCAAACAACAGTGTTAAATATTAATTCCTGTCAAGAGAAGAATGATGCAAAACACTGGTATCGCCCTTCACTTCACAATATTTTCCCTTTCTGAACACAATGTAGTCTATTCAAACTACAAATGGGCCACTGAACAAGGTGCGTTTGGTGGGTATGATTTCTGAAGTATGACACGTCGGTTGGGTCGTTTTAGATGAGTTGAATAGTGTTGTAGTTTTGTGAAGTGTTTCAGTGTATACTGACCTGCGGCTCCTCTTGCCCCCTCTGCAGGTAACAAGTGGAATTTCAAGAAGATGGTGAGCTACCAGGAAATGCTGGACCACATAAGGCAGCAGTGGCCTGCCCTGGAAATGCTTCCCATCGGACATGCAGACACAGCCAAGGTCAGTTCCCTCTTGCCAGACTCAATATCTGAATTATTAATTTGCTCCTGTCGAGTCTGGAAAAGTGGCCCAAATGAAAAATTCAGTGTCCTGGGTGCCCCTAAGAACCAATTAGGATGACATATCATTCGTTCTTGTTAAGGCTAACGTACATTACTTGGAATTCTTATTAGGTTTGCCAGTTTCATTATTACTTTCCTCTAGCACATTATTGATTTGTTCTGTTCATCTACAGGTCACTGAGTTCTTATGCAGTGGCTCAAAATCCAATTCTTGGGAATATAGTCCCTTACTTAAAGACATTGGACTACAGCACACTCACATACATCAACAGTCAGATCATTCAAACTCATAGGATTGTGTTTCACACAAACAGCAATAAAAGAACAGACAGGGTTAAGTACAATGGAGTAAAAGGGAGTGCATTACAACAGGATCAGTACGGGAAGTATAAAAGGCAACAAAAACAATAGATAAATAAAACCAACCAAAGTAAAAATAGTACAATTGTAAAAACACTAGTAAAGTACAAGCAGCAGTAACATTAAGACATTAAAAAGGCAATAGGACCCATAAAAGAGAGATGCAGTTTAGAGAGTGTTGATGGAGGGAGCTGATCAGATACAATAAGAGAGGCTGTTGGCCATTTAAAACAAAAACAAATGGACAAATGACAGTATACAGTTACAACAGTCTAGGCAGGAAAAGAAGGCATGGATAACTTTCTCTAGGTCTCGTAACGAGAGATAGAGTTTGATTTTGAGATAGTTCTGAGCTGAAAGAAACTGGCTTTCACTACTGAGCTAACTTGTATGTCAAATTTAGGGGCCCAAGTCAAAGATCAGGTTTTCTGTGGTGGAGTACATTAAATACCAAAGGATCAATGGCCCTAATTTATCAAACTACCGTAAGATCGAATCTGATCTTAAAATGTGCGTGCGCTTCTTTCACCACAAACGTCAGTATTTACAGTATCAATTTCATCTTCGTAAGATCAATCTCACGTTTGTTAGAAATTACAGAATACTAAAGAATTTCCTCACGTTCTATGACGAGCATAATTTCCTTGCAAATGTTATTTTTATGACATCGTTTGATCCCACCTTTAAATCAAACGAGGCTTCCTCTTTGCGGTTCCCTCTGCGACCATAACATCAACCTTGTCGTCTGAGAAGGTTTTTCTTCTTAGACCTACGTTCACTACGCTCCACTCTGCAGCTTGTAAATATGCAAACGTTGCTGCACCAAGCCTTCGTTTTCGTAGGGCAAGAGTGGCCAAACGTGCATAAATCTGGGTGCGTCGCATGTAAATAGTCAATATTTTGCACACGGTACTCATCAATGTCTGATTTATCAAGCTACGATGTAATTTGCGCTCATTTTGGTGACCTGAGAAAGTTTCATAAAACAGACACGACAAGTGTCTTAAGATCATTTCAGTGGTAGATTCTGTGCTCCTTTTCACGATAGCTTGATAAATGAGGGCCAATATATGGTTGTATGCCACTTGATATATAGCCAGGGTTTATAATAACATATTTTTGTCAGAATTTAATTGCAGAGGTTTCTGTGCCATCCAGCTCTAATTGGCAGTTAAGCAGTATTGAAGAATAGCAAATCTTTTCGGATCGTTTGGATTCAGAGAGAAACACAGCTGCGTATCATCCACATAGCTCACTGAAACTGACATTTGAAAAGAAGCATATACATGGAAAAATGAAATGGGACTCAAATGTAATTTTCCCCTGGACGGGTTTTTCTGATTCTTTTTTGACTCCTTTGTTTTTCCTGCACCAGACATTTAAAGTGCCAGGCTTCAAGGGCCAGGTGGGCTTCATCACCTCCATGTCTGACCACTTCTGTGGTTCCTGCAACCGCTTGCGCATCACCGCAGATGGCAACCTCAAGGTGAAGCCACACTTATACTTTAATTGTCACATTTCAAGTAGTTGAGTTTTTATATGTGTGTGTATGTGTGTGTGTGTTTATGTTTGTGAACTTGCTTACAACTAATCGCACGTCTTCTTCCTTTGGTTTTCGGTTCAGTCTTCATTTCACTGCAATGTGTGTCATACTCCCTTCTTTCTCCGTCTGTCTGCCAGGTGTGTTTGTTTGGCAACTCGGAGGTGTCCCTCAGGGATGTCCTGCGCTCTGGGGCGCCGGACGAGGAGCTACTGCAAATTATTGGGGCTGCAGTGGGCAGGAAGAAGAAACAGCATGCAGGTAAACCTTTTATGACATATCCAATGTAGTCACTTCTTTCATTTTACAGAATTAATCTTTTAGATCATCTGCTTTATGACAATACAGGAAAAAAAGATTGTTATAAACTGACTCAAATTAAAAGCCCTCTAGCAACAATGCTTTTGGCCACAATTTCACACATTGACATACAGCCATATACCAGCCATATACTAGGTTTTGACCTAGTCTTGTTTTTCTCTCCATTGCTTAAGGTTCACTTGACTTGTGCTGTTGTTTGAGGGAAGGATACTAGTAATAATAAATTGATGTTTTTATGGCGTTTGAGAACACACACACACACACAGCCAATCTCTGTTCTTCTTTATCCTTCAAGTTATGGGTATCCTTCTTGGGTATCATTAATGGGCATGTAGGCATAGAAGAGAGACGCGGTTATGGAATATAATCTCTTATGATGGTGAACATATTCTCTATTCCTCTTCTCTCTCTCCAGGCATGTTCAGTATCTCCCAGATGAAGAACAGGCCTATGATCCTCATCGGTGGGTGATGTGGCTGTACGTACAGTTCTCTCACGCAGTGGCATTCCCATGTCGCTGCCTCAGTCCTAACTGGTTTGGAGTTGGAGCTCTTCCGGCCATGTTTTTCCTCAATTATACAGCCTTACAATGTACTTACACCTTAATCACCAAGAATCACAAAAACAAAATCCTGTAAAACACAATTTCTGCATTATGGTGTGTTGACAAATATAATTAATGTTCAGATAAAATGATGTTGGCCTATAATTATGAATATGTTAGCTATGCCTTTTAGTGCTTAAGAGTTGTCGGTTGAAACCATGTTCCTGACCAGTATTACCCTTGTTCAACAGGCACTTCATCCCAAAGACCTCTCTCTCTGCCAGAGTCACAAGACATCCAGGGGGCTTTCCCCCCTGTTTCGCAGCTTGCAGATCTCACATTCCACACTAGAACGGTGGCTCCTCAGCTGCGCCACTCAGGCAGTGGGAGGGTCCCAGTTTGTGAGGATGTTTTGTGCCTTCCAGGCTGCACTGTTATAACGGGGGCTGCCAGCGTTTGCTGCTTGGGAACCTCCCGAAGCGGGGGCGACCATCTTAGGCCACGCATCAACAAAGTCAACCTTTACGGGGCCGACAGCTTCCACAGTGCAGCGCCCCTCTATTCTCCCAAGTCCTATAATATACTCACTTTTCACCGTCAAACTGAGGCCGCGGATTATACCACACGCACAAAAGTAACGAGTCACCTTGACGCAGACTGTCTCAGGTACGCACAAGCCAGGGGTCCTAATGTAGTAAAGAGCCACTTAATTACGACAGCAGGAATTCCCTCTTTTTGCACACTACTAAGGAACGCCAAACTAAGTCCCAACAAGCACCACAGCATTAGACTATGCCACGGACAAACTTCCAGTGAAGGCCCCAAAGCCAATCTTAAAAAGTCTGCATGTGATAAGCCAAAGTCGGACACAAATCGAGGCAACGTCCAAAACCTGGACGACACAACCACAGCTCAGCTGACGCACACAGATGCCCAAGGCCGAGCCACTATGGTGGATGTTGGCGGAAAACTCCCCACGCACCGAACCGCGTCGGCCCGCGCCACCGTCGTGTTGGGTCCCGCTGCCTTCCGGCTGCTACGAGACAACCAGTTGGCTAAAGGCGACGCGTTAGCTGTAGCGCAGCTAGCCGGCATCATGGCTTCGAAGCAGACCTCGGCCCTCATCCCGCTCTGCCACCCGCTCCCCTTAGACCATGCCTCCGTCACCTTCGACCTGGACGAGCAGCGGAATGCTGCGGTCGTCACGGCGACCTGCCGCACAACGGGCAGGACAGGAGTGGAGATGGAGGCCCTGACGGCCGTTACCGTGGCAGCGCTGACCCTCTATGACATGTGCAAGGCGGTGAGCCACAACATCAGCATCACAGACATACAGCTGGTCAGCAAGACGGGCGGGAAGAGGGAGTTCCACCGTCTACCCTGACCGTCTACCCATGACCATGTATTTTCCTATATTCAATACACATTTTCGTACTGAATAAAATGAACGTTACAATATTTTTGAACATTACCATTTCAATACCATCCTGTCTGGATTGCCTCATCTTTCATTTTACCCTTCCATTAATAGTTGGAGCAGATCCACATAATACTAAATCACTTGTTCTTAACTCTCAATTTGATTTGGTTAAGCCGTGTTCTAGATATTGAATAGATTTATTTTCAGCACCATGCAGTGCTGAAAAGAAGTTTATTTCTTGTCATTTCCATTTGATCTGACTGCAAGTCATTAGTGAAACAGGCGAGAGATGTGCGTAGTGAAGAGGTTGGTGAAAGTGTAGGGTGGCGGTTTCATTTGTATCTCCAGAGGGCACTCCAGTCTTATGCTTGCAAGTGTCTTGTTTATCTGTAGGTCTTTACACTGAAGGACTTCATCAATCCATATCAGCACATTATTTTGAATCAAGGAAGCAACATTAGTATTAAGATGCACCCTACAGTGTCCTGGTGACTCCCAGGTGTAACAATTTACATTACGACATCATAATGTCATCCATCATCCATTGCCAGGTGTTGATGTGTTCTGGCTCAGCGAGAATTGAGTTGCAACATGGGAATGTTTCTTAGCTCACTCATTAACTTCCTGATCTCAATTGTTTTTCTATAATTATGTTTTAATATTTACTATTATGCAATTTTGCTCTACATACCTTATGTGTAGCTATTCTCAAAGGTCATCTCTCCATCATTTCGTAAATGATGTTAATGGAAAAATATAGAGGTGATTTATTCATAATGTGAAAGGATAAACAAGCAGTAAATAATATCTTGTTATGCACTCTCAAGTCTGGCATTTACTGTATCTTATTTGTTTTATTTTCTATTCCATCCATTGGAACACTGATACAAGATATTAAGGAGACGACATTTTGTATAATTAAAGAGTTTTGTTCTATGAAGTGTTTCAAATGTCAACTATTACAGAATGACTCATGGCACAAATGAAACATTTAAAAAATTAAAATGATAAAACATTTCTATAATGGATCGTCTTTATTATATAAATATTGAATAATAAACAAATATAAAGTGTTTTAAAACAAAACCTTTCAAATGTACATTAAACAAATGGCTAACAGTTTAGAGTAAACTATGAACATGTAAATAAATTAACATAAATATGATTTGAGTTAAGGATAGTAATGGTGAACACCTAACCTATCAAATATGATGCACACATTTACATCTTAATATGTCGAACTGCCTGTTGAAATGACATCCATGTCCCTCTGTGCTGCATGGTCTATGATGTTATATGCCATGTGCATTTTGCCAGTATTCATGTGTGGTGCTTCTCTCTAGTCTTCACTCTATACAAAACAAACATTGTTCTGTCCCTTACATAAAACAAATAAATGTAAACTGTGCTCCTGGACTGTTTGTATCCTATAGTTTTCTTGTCCCACTTGAAATTACACATTCTACAAGGCTTCTGTTATTAATCTTTTGTTGTCTACATGTAATCAAAGGGTCACCACTGAAGTCAGTACTTGTGTTTTACAATGGGGATTCAAAGAGGTTTGAGATTGAATAGTTCCAGCCAGGGCCTCATTAATAGTAGTATATGTAGAGATTGATGTCAAAGTAGTCCTTTAACATCGACCCACTTCAGGTTCATTAAAGTTTTAATGCTGAGCTCCTGAACTCCAGTCTTCCTAAGTTCTTCCTTCATATATTTCTTACTGTTAAATTGACTTTGTTGTTTAAGCTGTATAGATAGCGGCACTGTGTGTACAGCTATCAATTTG
>OMKK01036117.1:0-10687 GCA_900302305.1 Polymixia japonica | reverse complement strand
ACCACAACACCACACAGTCCTGCCCTGATCTCTAGTCAAGTTTCACTATTTATTTTAAATAAAGTGTGTTGGTGGACCTTATTAAAACATGCCTGCAGCAAGCAAGGCCACTGTCTTTAGAAAAATAATGATTTTATTATTATAGATAAACTAGACACAAGGAATAATTCCAGCACCTCCGGATAAGTTGACTTAGTTGAATAGAAGGGCTTCTTACACAGTTAGATTTATAAGGCATTTATCAAATACTCTATAATCATTACAGGGAATATTAAGTATATTCCCTCTTATTTGGGGAATTGGTAAGTTCTGCTCGCAATGTTGTGAATTTATGTCAAAGCAAAGTTGCTTTTGAGCGAGAGAGGTCCTATGTGCTCTTTTGTAGAATTAGATTTAGAGTGTTAATTGGTTGCATCAGAGAGTGCCTGACTTGGGAACAAATTCCACCATTATTTACCCTGAGCAGGGATGTCAGGACTCCAGTCAGCATGGGCTAATTTGATGCAAACTGTCGTGCATTATAAATCCATGATACACCACTAGAAGACAGACACAACATTACAGCCAGAGCTTGCAGTAAAACACTGGAGATATTCACACACAGTGAAAACCTCCAAGGATTCAGGTAATCTGCACATATGATAAGATAACCTACTTTTTCCACTCGCAGATCAATTAGATTCCACGACAATTATCAGGAACCAGATGGGTGTGGCAGGTCTGCTGTTTTGAATAATGAGTCGGTCTATGATGCATGAGAGCCAACCAAGAAAGGTTGTGGATGCAGCAGCTCCCCTTAAAGACCCACCGCTGGTATTCCTGTCTGTCTTTTTTAGAAAAAAAAAACCCCTGCTGAATGGAAGCAACGAGCGGTGACGCGGGTCAGTTGAACACCCCGCACCAGCGGGACCGCTGCGATTCCCAAAACG
The DNA here is from genome assembly GCA_900302305.1 of Polymixia japonica. NCBI lineage: Eukaryota > Metazoa > Chordata > Actinopteri > Polymixiiformes > Polymixiidae > Polymixia > Polymixia japonica. The sequence goes on along the minus strand of OMKK01036117.1, from coordinate 9,758 downwards.
ATTTAGCAGAGGTGCAGTTCACAAAACAGAAAGGATGTTTGGCTCAGTCTCAAGAGAGGCGGGTGTAGGGGGTTCGAAGGGTTTTATAACCTTACAAATAGCCGTCTGTCTAGACTAGTCACGTCATCAAACAAACATCATCAAACAAACATCACACGTGCGTCACGGCACGTCAAATGTTGTTTTTAAAGAATGTTTGGCGTGCGCTGTGCACCGTTTCCATTATCGTTACCGTTTATGAAAGGGGCCGGGGGTCGAATCAGCTGCTTCTTTTCCTCTGAATGCCCACCTGCTATCTGATGACGACAAGGAAAAACCCCACAAAACAGCTACAAATAAAAAGCATTCAGGAAGGCTCTGACAGGGCACACGGGCAGATGCTTGAGCATCGGTTGGGGTCCATGCGTGCACGCGCCTGCTAGAGTCTGTTGAGCAGAAAGAGAAAGCGTAACACCGATGTCAGACAGCAGGGAACCTCCTGACATCGAGCGATGGGTCCAACAGAAGCACAGCGCACGAACACGGCCAAGACGACGGTGAAAGACAGCATCCGTTGATGCCGCCGGCAAGCGTGCGTCGTGAGCTGCCTCACAACCGAGACACGTCGAGTTTTTTAGAAGACTCCGATCTGCCTAATCTGATCTGATCATCGGAAAAGACAAAAATGGCATCTGGTCTGGTCCAAAGAAACAAGTCAAAAAAATCAAACACTTTTGCTCACTGGAATATTTAGATAAAGGTTACGATAGGTTGTTCTGACCTTAAAGGAGTTACTGAAGTAATGAATTCTCAACACATTTTGATTTGTTAAAGGTCGTATTTGGGGTAAGAATCGGGGAACACTGCTGTAACATTTGGTTGAAGTTAAGTTTATAAAGGCTCTACTTGAGAACTTTACGATGGCCCGGTATTCTAACTCTTAATCGAGTACAGAATAGCAATACTGTTGTCGGGGAGCGGAAGTCTTTGTATTTGTCGGTTGGACTATGTATACTAATAAATGTCAATACCACTTTGCATTTTAAGTGTGTTATACTGTTGTGAGTACATGATGTGATTTTAGCAATTTTGAATAGGTTCCAATGATAATACGCTGGAAGAAGGTCATTGAAAGGTCAAGCGTTCCTAAAGTCGCTTTGAGGGCCAAACTAGAAGTGATCTGAAACCTCTCATCGCCTCCAACTGCCTGAATTACAAGCTACTCCCCTGCTGTTAGAAAGAGCATTGATCTGAGACCACTAACTGTGTTTATACCTTATATGAAGCTTTTGATTAACAGTAGAGCTAGCCGTGTTGTGTAGGTAGTGTGCAAAACCAACGGAAAGACAATGAAGAAATCAATGTCGACTCTCTTTGAAGCACAACGTGTCATGGCAGCCCTCTGCACTGCTCTGTATGCTTGTGTTACTCTCGGGTGCAAAAAGGTAAGATGGGTTTGAGATCAAATAAAAGAAATCTATCTATTGTCGTGCGTTGCTTCAATACCATTGTTTAAAATCCAGTTGTGGTAAAAATCTAACTCCACATTGACCAGCGATATTTATACAAGGGGAGATGTTCTGTCTGTGGATCTTAGCTTCAGCTCATTCACATCATTTCATTACATCGTGGTATGTTAGTGGACGCTTTGATCCAGAGCAGCTCAGAGTACCATGACCATATTTTATTTCCTGGCAGCTCGGGCACCTCTCAATCTCTCGACGCGGACGCCGCCGCTCTCGGCTTTAACACAGGAGACTCGCGCGCGCAGACGGCGGAGTCCGTTAATGTCTGGAGCGAGCGCTTTGCGACCGCTGATGGAAGAAAAACGGGAAGAGCGAGACCTAATAATTCCCGCTGTGCTCTTGATGCCAGAGCCCGCTGCGTTACGCTTAAAGACATCGTCGTATACGAGTCACGTTGCACAATAAAGAGGGAACGTGGGCCTGGTGGAATATCAAGCGGACCGCTTCATAACGGTCCAAACTTATTTCCTGCAATTTTACCTTCTCAGTATCACTGTTCATGTCCATTCTCAATATACTACAAATGTAATATGCTGCAATTATCATCCCTCTCTGCAGCTGTGACCGTACTGGATGTCACGCTGCCTGCATTTACATTAAGTACAGTTAATTAAGTCATTCAGACTCTTTGAAATTGAAGTTTTTATGTAGTATGTGAAGAAATGTGAAGAAATATGAGCAGTTATTTGTTTCACTGATGCTCATAGAAAAGTGTGTTTTTCCAGTTTTCAAGTTGTGTTTTACTTTTTTTAAACTTTTTTAAAACTATTTTTCATAGCACTTTAAATGATTCAATGTAATTTCAATCTTGGTGTTTTACTAATATACAAATAATAGTTAAAAACATTTTCAGTGTTTGAATACAAAACTTTAAGCATTTAATACTTGACGTCAATTCTGTTTTCATAATGTTTTAGGATATCTTTATATTTACAGACAAATCTCACACAAACTCCTGAAATGTTTTATAAATGGAGACGTGGTTGTTTAACTACTTTTTCTGTAATTTCCAAACAAATGTGTTAGTATATTGATTGAAACATTAGGCCGCGTGTCATCAAGGGCGGGACTGACTTTTACACGGAGAAACTGAACTGGGGGAAATATTTGTCTTGTAGGTAAAATGTCAACAACCTGGTCTTTGCTTTGAGGTTAAAGTCTGAACTCCAGGGAATCGATTGGAAAACAGATGTTGTTAAAGTGACACATTTATTTAAGTTACTTTCCAGTAGCAGATCGTTCAGGATACAACGGTAAACACTTTTGTATGGGCAGATGATCCAAATTCAAGAGTAAAGATGTCAACGTGAGTTTTCCAAAGTGTCATATGGTCTTTAGAATACAAGAAATAACAATATTGAAAACATATGAGCGTAAACATGTTGACTCATACAAAGATTGATCGTGGTATTACATTCATTGTTCCTCAACTTCATCAAATATTGTCACAGAAAATACCATTGCTTTTTACATCACAGTGCAACATATTTAAGGCAAGGATTACAAGCAATAACTTATACAACATATACATAAAAATACATTTAATATATTCACTCCTGTTACATAAATATGAACAAAATAGAGATTTCCTGCCACATATTTCCGTACACCGCGATGAATTATCGGACAAGTTGTTCTGTCCACGCTTGCGGTGATTAAAAAACAGCCCTGCGTGTACAAATGTCCACTAACAAGCTACAAAGCTCACTGGAGGCCATACTACGCAGCTTTGATGAACCTAGGATATATTACTAGCGAACAGTGGCAGTGGTCTTATAAGATCTGGTGTTTGGAAAGTGCTTCTTGTGAAATAGTAATTGTCATTACACTAGATCATGATTTGTCTCGTGACGTACACATAAACTACACCCTCGCTGTTTTATTTGCTATATTGATGGTTTGCCTGCTTGTCATGCCTGAGATACGGTATATAATGCAAAACACAAAGAGCATATGCAATGGAGATATCTTTGCTTGCAATTTGCAAAATGCTTGATTTTGGTTGTGAGGATAAATACATCTTACACAAAAAAAAAGTGTTTTGCATTTCTTCTGGAGGTAGTCCATAATATAATCTGTTTCTCTTTGTAAGAAATTAACATCACATACATGCATTGTGTGCCATCTAAGTGCTCTGTTGTTTTTTAAATACAAACAGCTGCCACCATTCATATAACTAAATATATCTTTTAAATATTACTTTCATGGTATTTCTGATTTGTCTGACAGTTAAAGTGAAAAGAGACAGAAAGGATTTCATAGGGATGATACACAACACAGGTTAAGCCAAATATTGTAATATGTACAGCACATATACACACTGGTCACATTTTCATCAAGTTCCTAAAAATTGCACTTTGAAACGACATACTACAAAAACAAAATAACATTCCTCTTTATGCAGAAGCATCGCAACGGGATTTCCTATTTTTACGAGGTGTTGTACACCTACCTCTTCAGCAACCTGACTCACGTAACCAGAGGCGAGCATCCTGCTCATCAATCATTTACGACTAAGCGTGAGAGCGCACCGTGAGACGGAGCCGGGCCGGTCCGCTGCGATTACGACCGAGGACCCTTCAAAATCCCGCTTCAGTTTTAATTTCGGGAACTCGCTCGTGCGGCCTTGGCAGCCGGGCGTGAGTTAATACTTAACGGGCAGCTCACACACGCATAGGTTGGACAGGCTGTAACAGCAGAAGATCTCCTTGAAAGTTTTCCTCATCTCTTGGCTGCGGAAGGCGTAGATGAGGGGGTCTATGACGGAGTTGCACATAATGAGGATGAGGTACATATTGAAGTGAGACATGAAGCAGGCGCAGTACGGGTTCCTGGGGCAGGAGATCATGAGGATGAGGTGGAGGAAGAAGGGCGCCCAGCACACCACGAACACCCCCAGCAGTATGGTCAGGGTGATGGCGCCCTTCATGTTGGCGCGCTGGTGGATGGGCGCGTTGCCCGGCAGGGCGGCGATGCGCTTCATGTGCAGTCGCGCCAGCATGAACATGTGGACGTAAAGCGTGGCCATGAGCACCAGCATGGTGAAGAACATGGTGATGAGGCAGATGAGCACTGTGGTGCTCTCCGAGTAGATGATGAAGAGCACGCCGGACGCGGTGCAGCACGTCCAAATGCTGGTGATGACGAGCGTGGCCCGCCGCAGGGTGACGATGTTGTGGTAGCGCAGGGCGTAGAAGATGGTGATGTAGCGGTCGACGGCGATGGCCAGCAGGCTGCAGATGGAGGCCAGCAGGGAGCTGCAGATCATTGAGTCGAACACATTGTCCATGCTCTTGATCAGCGTGACGGGGATGGTCAGGTTGCCGCTGTTGATGAGCGCGATGACGATGGTCTCCGAGGCGTTGGAGACGCTGACCAGCATGTCGGCCACGGCGAGACTACAGATGAAGAAGTACATGGGCGAGTGGAGGTTCTTGTTCTTGACGATGGCGGCGATGACTAAGATGTTCTCCAGCAGGCTGACGATGCCCAGGGTGAGGAAGACCTCGGTGGAGATCAGCAGCTGTTCGTAGCAACCAGCTGACCCCCTGTCCTCTGCGGCCAGATCTTTGTTTACAGGCAAGTTGTGGCTCCTGTTGTGGTAGCCTTGGATCAGTCCATGGTGTTGGGTGGCATTCATGATGTCAGGTAGATTCTCCTTAGAGTCCCTTTCATGAGTATTCTTTTCCCTTATTAATCCATCTGTTTTGGCAATCTTAGTCTTAATCTCAGCGCACGTGAGTCTCGATCCTCCTCCTCTACGGGAGAATCTCGGAGTGACCCTCTGCAGGGAAATTAAAAGATGAAATCTCCTTCCCGCTGTTGAGTCTTGCCTTTGCCAGTCCTGAGGTTTGCAGAGAATTTATATTTTCTTCAGACATCTGCTGGCGTTAAGATCAGCCCCAGGCGATCTCCTTGGCCTCTCATCTCTTCACTCCGGAGAGAGAGAGAGAGGAAAAACAGAGTGGAACAGGGTGAGTGAGTAGAATTCACATGCAAGAAAAACAATAAATATTGTGATTCCTGAAACAAAGAAAAGCTGAATAGAAAGTAGAGAGAGAGAGAGAGAGTAGGAAGCAGGAGAGAAAGGGAGAGAGAGAGAGGATGTGTGTGATAGAGAGAAGTACAGAACTGATGAGTCAGTTCAATGTGAACGTGAGGATGTGAGTGAATGCGAGGATGTGAGTTGGAGAGCGGAGAGCACGCAGGAGGCTCGATCGTCCCTTCACAAGCTGCTGTGGTGTTACGTCCCCTCTCTCTGCTGTTATACCCTCAAACACACACACACACACACACACCGAATCCCTCCCACTAGTATTCTCTCCAATCAGCTGGCTGATAAGGAAAAGGGGCGGAGCAAAGTTGTTGGACACAAGACAGTCAGTGCATTTAAGAATGAATGGCTTTGAGATACAGCGACGTAACCGCAGTGGAATCGAGCTTTTCGCTCTTATGTCCAATTTGGTTCCAAAAATGAGATAACCAGCAAAAAGTGACACCAACTCAACAGCAAATGACTAATAACACCACATCATCAAAACAAAACACGGCACGCTCTTTTAACGATGGTGACTTTAGTCTTTGACTGACAACATTGGCAGTGACAACAGCCTTTCAGAGAGGTTTCCCATACATGTTGAATGATGAATCTTGGGGTTGGTAGATTAGGATTAGAACTTTCTTAAACTGTTTAGTCCAGTTCAATTCCAATGCGTCCTGGTGATCTCTAAATCAGAATATGATCTTTCCTATAGCACAGAACATACCTATTACATTAGGACGCAATTATTTTTGGTGAATTCCAAAGATCCGCCAGATTCATCACCAGTCCAGTTATTCAGCAGGTACATTACACGAACAAGGAATCTGCTTTGGTGTCTTTGTTGCCGGGACACATCACAGAGTTACATACTGTACATTTACACGTTTGCACATTTGACAAAGTGGACAGAGACACAAAGGATCTCACATATAGAGCAAAGAGACAATACAAGACACAAAGGACACTAGACAACACAGTGTTACATTGTTACATTGTTACATCAAGGAGCTGTAGTTTTAACTGTTGAACTCTTTTCTGTTGTTTGCATGTGATCCTCTTCCCTCTGCTGTCAAACCCGTTTCAAGTCACTCTGATCAGAGTATCGGATACATCCATATATACGTATAAAGACTTGAAGATACTGCCTTCAAGGATCAATGGAACTAGGGATGAATAGACCACTGGGTGTTTAAATGAACCTTCTGATCTGTAAGACATTGCTGTGTACATAGTTTAACGTCGGGATTTCTTTCAAAATTGTATCCATTCATTCATATATCTTCAAATGAATTTGCCTCGGTGAAACAGGTGAAAAGCTATGACTACCACTGATAATGTTGTTAAACATATAATCAGTATTTTAGGCGATTCAACAGTTACACAATTCAGTGTCCTTGAAGAGCATATTCAATGCAAGACAATGTATCAATGGAAATAATGATTCCTGACTCACCTTCAACATCATTCTTAACTGAGTTTCTTCCCCCCCCAAACTAAAAACGAATGATGGTTCCTTTCAAAGGTCCCTTTCATTTTCTGTTGAACTTCAGTTAAGGGTTTTAATAGATTCATAGCATTTTAGAAATTAACTTTTCAAATATAGTGTTTCAAATGATGTCTCAGTGGTTTATGGAAAAACATATAATTATGTCCACCACTTTTCTGATCTGTTGCTGCGTTTTATGTGGGACTCAGAGGCCAAATGGTCTGTTTTCGTCCCAACCCGTGATCTAAAATACCTAATCAGCCTAATGCATCAGTTGGCTGGGTTACAGGACAAAGCCAGCAGAGCAAAGAATAGTCAAGGCTAGATGAAATACCTTCTTTAACTGTTACCATGGGGAAAGCATTAGAACAGCAAGCTGAGAGATGACAACAGATACATCTGAGGGATGGTGCTGGATAAAATTTATCCTTATTTATAAACTGAAATTAGATTAGTTTATTTTCAGTTTGGAAACAGAACTTAATCTCGCACGTAAGCATAGCAATGTGACGGACAAACACAATAAATAATACGTAAACAGATTTACGTACGTACGCAAACATTGACAAACAAGCAGTAAAACCAATCGAAATTACATTTGATTATTTAAGGAACAAAGAAACGTGTCTGTATTCAGGGCCCTGCGGTTCTGTAACTTCCTTTATTAATATTTACTTGAAACGTTACTGAAGTAGAACTTTGAAACGTAAACACTCGGAGCTGTCGTTGCTATGACGATGTCGGGGCTTTAATCGGGTTCCGGGCTCAAAAAAGCTAAAAGCAATACGAGATTAAGTGATTTGTCAAGATAAATATTTTAAATATCTAGTTGAGAAGCTGCTCTCTGTGGCTCTGAACCCCCCGAATGAATGAATGAAAACATCTAAGAAGAGCTGAGCGATGAATATATCTATATGAAAGAATAACTTCCCTCTTAACAATCAGAAGGTTAAGCTGCTTATTTGTCCAGTTTAATTGATGGTAACAAAGGAAATCCTATAGCTGGTCTCAGCACCATAAACCAGACCTGCTTGTTTTATTGATGACTGAAACGTTTCTATCTTTTGTTTTTTTTTGTTATTGATTACTGATTATTAGGATAATACGATTTTACCTTCGTTCAATCAATCAATCAATCAATCTTTATTTATATAGCACATTTCAGACAGTGGCTGTAGTTCAAATATGACTGAAAGTTATTATTATTATTATTATTATTATTATTATTCTGTTAACAATGTCCCTCAGATCCTCAGGCAGACTGTAACTGTCCTCTCTGTAATACTGCAGGAGGACACGTCACTCAAAACCTGTTCCTCTAGCGCCTCTCTCTCTCACCTTGAAGAGGGTTTTATCACTCTACACCCTGGGTTAGACTCCGTCGCAGTACGGGTTGTGTCCCAATTATATCAAACACGCTGTTATTCACCTCCTCTTAAAAAACCCGAGCCTTGACTCAGCTCTTAATCAAAATTATAGACCCATTTCTAAACTTCCTTTTTCCCTTTTATCGAAAATCCTTGAGAGAGAGGTTGCTAAGCAACTCCTTGTAATGGCCGAAATATTTTTGATAAATTCCATTCCGGTTTTCGTCAAAGGCACTGAAAATGTTCAGGGTTAATAATGATAGTTGAATGCGTGCTGCTATGAGTCCTGCTGGATGCTGCTGCTCAGCCTTCTACACTGTTGATCAACTCAGTTCAGACACCACACACCTTTCTGTGGAACGTCATTTCAATATTATTTTAATAATATTGAAATGTCATTCAATATTAAATGAATAAATATGCCTATGGAGTAAATACATGTGGCTATGAAATAAATCCTGAAATAAATAAATGGGGTGATAAATATATAAGTAAATGTAAATAAATGTTGGATGGTCATTTGTTTTTGCCCTTTTGAACTCTGAGCAAACGAAGCATCAGGCTCCATAGCAACCGTTGAATCAGCTTCTAATGCCGTCAATATTATGTGGATTTAAAAACGTCAGTTGGGATTTAACTGACATGGGAGTGAGTAAACATCTGCATGAAGTGAGTTTTAGAAGGGACTTCTTTAATTCTGTAGTGTTGCGTGGTGGTAAACCATAATTCATGTTGCAAAACAGGTTGTATCGAACCATTGAATTTGAGAGAATTAGGTCTTGAAAGTCCAAAGGTCCTTAAATGTGATGTTCTGTAAGGTGTGGGAGTCCTATATTTAACATATTTAATCCACACAAGGTGCAACCTGCGCATAAAATCATCAAAAACTTTTTGGGGAATTATCCATTTCGACACGTGACAAAACTATGTCCATAATTTCATATGCAACAAATTACCGTAGAAACATTATCATTTTAATTCCTACTAACAGACATTGCACCTTCCTTGGCAAGGCGCACCCAGAGGAAGTTTAACGGCTGAATTCCCGTGCCTGGCGTTGCAGCAGAGGTCCTGAGCCCGTTATCTCATTCTGCACCATTGACTGCAAAAGCAGAGGCGTTCATGGTTGACAAAATGTCAGCAGAAACTCTCCAATAACTTCAGAAGAAGCATAAATATGAAGCTTTGGGTTTTATCTAAGCCGGTGCTATAATTGGAATTGTATCAATAACTTCAAAAGAAGATTTCTGTCTGAAGTGCAACCGACACTGAATTGACACAATCTGATTTTGTTTATTTTCCCTCTTTATCTTCTAGTGATATATATATATATATATATTATTTTTTATACACTGTAT
>OMKK01036116.1:23435-33721 GCA_900302305.1 Polymixia japonica | reverse complement strand
ACTGTGATGTGAGAATACCTAAAGAGATGATGATATATAATGTTCCTCATATACATGTATAGTGTATATACAGTATATATATATACTAGTACACACACACATACTGTATATATAGTGGGGTCCAAAAGTCTGAGTCCACTACCAAGATCTGTTTTCATCATTCATCAAAAACAAAACACAAAATATTTACTCAGTTGATATATCTGAAGGGATGGCATGCCTCTGTAGAATAGAGTGGTACTTTTCTTTGGCCTTTCCAGCAGGACAATGATCCGAAACACCCATCAGAGCTCAACACTCTTTGCTCTTCCTTGGACTTCAAATAGTCCTGGCAAAGCTTTGATGTGTGTTTCTGATCATTGTCCTCCTGAAAAGGAGACGGCCGCATGAACAGTTAATGCAACAGTGCATAAATCCTACAGTCAAACATGGTGATGGCAACATTCAGGTTTTTGGGGCTGTTTCGCCTATTCAGGAGTCAATGACTTGCACAGGATCAACTACACACTGACACATTGAAAGAGAAGCACCACTCTATTCTACAGAGGTATGCCATCCCTTCTGGCTTAAAGTTGTGTGGAAGAGGATTCATTTTGAAACGTAATGTAACGTCACAGGGCAACCTCTGGAATGATCTCAGAGAGTGCTGGAATTCTCAAATTCTGTGGATTCTCAAATTCTGCACAAACTTGTAGAATCAATGCCAGACTAAGCTGTAAGCTGTAATTAAGGAAAAAGGTGGACATACCAAATATGAGTTTCTGTTAATATGTGTTAGTAAAAAATTATGTAATCTTTATCTAGGTACATAAACAAGGCCTCAAGCCTTACGAACTATGCAGTGTGGTGCCTTTCGGTATGAGGTGATGGAGCACTGCATCACAGTTGTCTGTTCCCCGCAAATCATGTCCTGTGTCTGAAAAGATCAGCTGGAATGTGGTGTTATATGCGGTGTGTGTGTGTGTGTGGTGTGTGTTGGGGGGGGGGCTTTGCACGCATATGTGCACATGCGCGTTTGTCCTGTTGTCAGCTGTGATCTACATAAAAACCAAAAGTGACAGCTCGGAAATTAGGCTGCCATTGCATAAGAACTATTGCGATAGCAGAACTATTGCTATAACCACAACATTAATTTCAATGTCACGAGCACACACATGCAATCTCACATGCATATTTCTATAATCATAACATTCTCTCACCTCACAGTCCTTCCAGATCTCAGGGTCTGTCTCCCCGCTGCTCTGGATTTCCTGCACCAACACCCTGAGGGTCTCCAGAGAGCTTGGGTTGATGAAGGGGAGGTTCTTCCCCTGTTCAAAAGCTTCATCTGTGCTTAGACACAGACTCCTACAAGATAGTCACATACTGTACCTTAGTATGGTAACATAAACAATATACATGGTTCTCTAGCCCTAAGTAAACATCAAATGAAGAAACAGGAGCATTGTGCCCTGGATTGAAACAAGTACAAGTAATAATGTAACATAACATATAGGGATATTTAATCATATGACAAAAACAATGAGAGACACACTGAACTGCATAGGGTTATGGCAGGGTATGGCAAGTCTAGACATCACCATAACAATAACTATTCTTCTCTAAAATTGCTGTTTATACACAAACCTTTCGATATACCTGAACCAAAATGATCTGTGTGATTGACTGACTGACTTTCTTTTTTTTTTCTTTTTTTTTCCTCAAGGTTTAAAAAGAATTTGTAGGTGTAGTTTGAGAACATTACATTTTCTGGGCAAAACAAGTCTAAGGGTATTCCTTAGCTGTGTCTGTCCCATGGGTTACTGGTCGTGTCTACTGGCGATGAATGCAAAATTTTAACATTTCCTTTCCTAACATTTCTTTCCATTTTCCTTTAACATTTCAGCTGATTCAAGGCCTAGAATGTCTTTCCTTTGAAGGATCATTGTTTCAGCTTTTCTTATGCATTTCTGAATTTCCACTGAATTTTCCTTTAAAAACAGATGCAGATAGGGACTACTCCTGCTAAATTTTATATCTTCTTTATATTAGACCAGATGTCCCCTTTTTCCAGGGACAGTCCCTGAATTTGGTGCCTCGTCCCTGGCTGGCACTGTCCCCAGAAATATCCCCGGAATATCCCATCAGAATTAATTATGCATTATTATCATTTATTTATTGTCTACATCTAGAAAATATTATTTAGTTCAGCAATCAGAGATATCAAATGCCCGATCCTTATTGAGATAAAATGATTTACATGTCAAAATGTCAAACCATGATAATGTAATCTGTCAAAGGTGTTTCCATAACAATGTATAACTCATCTCTGACAGTATCAATCACAGGTGCACTGTCAACACTCTCTAACCAGCATGGCTTTGACCAAAAACACATATGTGCCATTTCAATTCAAATTTGAAGATGGATCTCCCTTTTATCCATCTGGCATCTAGAAAAGAATATGACGGTGGTGCAAATGTAATTTATTTGCATTGAAATTAATTTGCAATCTCAAAATATATAAATTATCACAAAAGGCTGTATAAGCGATAGATTTTTCTCTGCAGTGGTGGTGGTGGTTGAGGGGAGGGTGTCCCCGGATTTACTCCAAAAAATCTGGCCACCTTACTTTATATCCTCTTTGCTCAGTTACTGCACCTGATCTTGTTGCATGCTGGTGTGATGTCCATTGGTCTACTCTCCACAGTGCCTCCAGTTGTTTGGGAGGTTCGCGTATGTCTGTCCTCAGGTCCAGCCAGCCCTGAGGCTGATGTCCCCTCAGAGGACACCAACGAGGTCTCACTCTCCTTACCTCCATCCCCGTCAGCACTGACATGGCAATGGCTTAAAGCCCCCGAGCTGGACACATCCTCAGAGATACTGTCATCTGTGGACATGGTTATGGGCCCATGCAGAGAAGGTCAGTCTCACAACTGTAAACAAAGAGATGGAAAGACAAGAAGTGAACTGCCAGGACCCTGTTAAGCCATATTGTTAAGTCTTGTTCACTGACCAACCCTCCACGTTGCTGAAGTAGGTTTTTCTGTCAGGAGTGAAGATATGGACGCAAGGCTCAAGTGTCCTCAAGTGGTGATCAAGCGTCACAACAATGAAGAAATTCATAATTATGACCCGGTTATCATGGTGTTTACACACATCTAGCCAAGAGTCAAAACTATCATTTGATGCATAATTTTCCGATCTAACATCTACTACATCCAATAGTTGACAATAGCATCAATAAAACCAATCATGGATGAAAATGTTCTAACTAATGGCTAAGACAAACTTATCTATCTACCAACCTTGCCTGTCATAACATTGACAGTGCATCCGTGTTTCTAGCTGACCTACGTTAAGTGTGTGAGGCTGACTGAGCTAGCTAGATTCGACTGTTTGGCTGCTCAACTTTGCTACTTGGCAATGAATGTATCAAAACAACACAGATAATATAGCATAGCATATAGCAAAGTTAACATTAACGTTAGCTAACTTCAGCTACAGTGTAAGGTAACGTCGCGGATGATGGAGGCAGCCTGCTAAAGTTGCCTGTCAACTCCGAAGGTGATTTGAACAGCTGGACGTTATTTTAGCTCCTGATATTTGTAGCTATCTATCTTACCAACCACCTTAACCCATTCAAATGGCTAGCATGCTAAATTAGCTAGCGTTAAGTTGCCTTTTGACAGGTTTGCAAGCACAACGTAGGCAAGCTGGCCAGCGTGGGTGCAGTGATATGATTCATAGCTACGAACAAACGTTAATGTCCCCTGTATGTAAAGTGTCGTAGATACATCCACTGGACGCAAGAATACTTCACCTACCCGTTAACTTGTAACATCACCTCATCCATATTTCCTAATGAGTAGACAAGTTGGCTAGCTGGTTGCTGGTTGCTGGTTGGCTACTGCACTGCAGAGGAACGTTCGCTGCTGTAACGCTCCTACCGAGCGCCCCGATTGGTCCAAATACGATCAAAAACATAGCAATTTGATTGGCTCGTATACTCATTCTGTATTTGAATTGGTCGTTCAGGAAAGAGGTGGATACCTATCTTTGGCGACAAAACGAACTAACATATACAACTTTTTGACATTACAATCCATTCATGAATTTCATATTGGACTACCAGTCCACAGAATCAGGTATAACTGTCCCTAGTGCTTTTAAAATAGATTGAGTGCCTACATAGAAACGGCTCGATTGTTAGGGCCGGAGAGATGGTGCTGGGCGAACGTGGTCTTGTCTGTGGGGTTAACTAGTGGGCACGCCCCACCCCAAATAGGATTTTTGTTTGGATAAGGCACAAGACACCTCCAGAGGTCTCAGTTGCTGCCCAGAATCACCTCTCTCAAGCCTTACCACACATCAGACCTACGCCCATCTTCAATGATGTTGCACATACATCTAGGTTTACATATAGCCCACAACATCTTAACCCATTATTTTCACACTGAACCTTCTGAACAACAAGCTAATGACACTACTATGCTGTCTTGAAATGCAATTCAGAGCATTTCCCCTACAATCAGATGAATTGGGACAATTGCCCCTGCTACTGTCAAATAACCCACTGAGCAGTTCAGAAACCATATTGTACCAACATCTGCGATGACTGATTCTTCTGGCCTACAACTGCCTGCACAACAGTTCAGAAATCACTTTGTATGTAATACAAACAAAAGACTGGTAATTCAAGGCTCCTTTCTATAATATAATATTAAGGCCCCAAACTGATGTCCTATTTTCTGTCAGAGCCACTGGCTGCTTATGTTTGCTTATAAAGCTGCCTTTCTGGCCTGACATAAGCCCTTACTAAGAATCCCTTAAATTCTGGAGTAAAGTGGTGGCAAATGTAACATGTTTATACGCAATCCTACTTCCACAGGGCTTACCCTGGATTCCCAACCTTGCTATTTAGCCTTGGTTGTTTGCTCAGTATATCTAAGTGTCCTTTCATGTGTCTCATCTACTGCATCCTGCTATGGCACAATGACCTCTACTAAATAGTCTATGATTGCTGGACCACAATATGAGGTTGACGTTTTTGGCCTATGTCTGCTCGCATTTTCCACTAAATAAAAATAATAAATAAGGGTATTAGACATGGTGCACCAACATAACACTACAATGTATTAAGTAAAAAAAATATATATAAAGAATACTTATATAAAACTATATGTACTAAACCTCTTATCACATCAAGACTTTAACCCTGGATATGCTTTTTGAGGTTGACATTATATATTCTTTCTAAGCCTTTAACAAGCTTCTGATAGTTGGATGTCTCATCATTAATGTTATCTTTTATCAACCAGCTAATAATCCCCTCAATAATGGCAGTGCTTCTTGACTTGGCTGTACCTTAACCCCAGCCCATTTTAGATAATCATTGATCTCTGCAAGAAGTCTTTTGGTAGAGAATGCAGTTGTAGTCATATCATCCATAGTGTATATGCCCTGATGGGCAGGTCAAGTTCCTGCAGTCTTGCCCACAATCCATTTTGATTTACCATAAAGGTTATTACGCTACAACTTTAATGAAGAGAGCATTTAATATTGGTGTAAAAACTAAACTGGATGAATGCTTCAAGTCTATAAGAACCACACAATGACAACTATATTGAAAATACAATTTATTACACTGAGTAATAAATACATACAAAGATGCAAGTAACAGCATTTTCCTTTTTATATACCAAAAACAACCGCAGCATGAACAAACCAATGCATTTGGCACATCTCTGTCCTTTACTTACTCCACATGTGTTATAAGGGTCCGAAAAACAGACCAAATTCTATCAAAAAGAGTCCCTCTCCTTCTAGTCTAGCCCTGTACAAGCCATGCAGTGTCTACAATTAACCCATGGGCCGTCATGGGCCCATTTGCATGCATTAATCAACATTTTAAATATGAAGTCAAAACTAAGACCCCAAAATGGAGCATTAAAAACAAAACAAAAAAACAAAAACAAAAAAAACTTACAGTATCCTCTCATTTGTATTCCAATAAGTCACACATGAATAAAATGATTCTCCCGAACCCTCAGGAGTCATTATACAATTATGTTATTGTAATATTTTCTAGAGGTTTTTCCATCCCTTGTACATTTCTTCCTCCTTTTAAAGGAAATACCATGCAACAGTTTTTTTCTTTTTTTTACAATGAGACGCACACTATTAGTTCTTCTTGCGGAGAGGACTATGTCTTCATAGCTAGGACCTTGCATTCCGCTCCGTTTCAGCCAAGCATTCACGCACCAATCCCCTGGCATGAATTATTCCTTTAAAGAAAGAGTCAAACTCATATTATCAATGAATCAAAAATCTGAATAGAAGTGGAGTGGGGAGATAAGTCTCTTTGTTGTTAAAATGGACGCTTAGGGCAACTCTAAGCAACTTTAACAGTGGCACAATGACAGTAAATATAATATTTAAAAAATATACTATGTATCACTAGTTTATGAAGAAGAATGTGACTTTCATGTCATTGTTGTGCATGTTAAAAGTACCTCGTTTCAGTCTCTCCATGGCACTCTTACTTCCAGCATATGTTGGCCTGATCTCCTTCCCTAGCTCCTCAATTATGGCCAACAGCTCTGCATATTTGCTCTGAGGCACTTGGTTACCGCTGGAACCCTGTAATTTCAGCAACAGTGCAATACAAAACAAAAGATTTCATACCATAATAATCACTTTGCAAAAGATTATATATTTTTTCCAATATGAATAGGTGATATAAAATGACCTGTGACAACCAGGCACAAGGTTAGTGCCTGGCTGTCACATCCTAAGGTTAGTTACCTGAGAGAATCCCAAAGAGGGTGGCCCATAGTCATTCACAAGGGGCCTATAGGACTGTAATGTGGCCAAATTAGCTGCTGAAGGAGATTGGATACTTCCAACTGCTGAAAGGTGAATAAATACAGTTCAAATCAATAAACGGAAAAGATTTAGATCATAAAACCAAGGTCTCTAGCAATGGTAAAACCACACGATTACAGGAGAGCGGTCATTGTAGGCATGCTCGCAAGTGCAATATGCGTTGTCTAACACGAGATGTCCTCGAAGAGTCATACAAAAATTCACTGGCAGATCAATCAGCAGCTCCGCGCGAGGGAGCATCATGGAGGAAACGGAACAAGGCTGACTCAAGAAGACAAAGTGATACATTTTTGTCACAATGTAACGGCACCCTCCCGGATGGATTAAGACATACAACGACGGTGAATAAGATATTAGGACATGTTGTAATTTCACATTCCTACCTTTGTTCCACCGATTAATGTTACGGATGGCGCTCTTAACATTAGTAATAATGGCGGATATGAATTAGCCTAGCTCCCAGGATCTGACCCTATATATATAACTGGACAAAAACTACAGACACGGTCTTTCTCCAGGTATTCTCCGAGACCCCGAATTTAACACTCGAATTAACGGATGGATACTTAGATTTTTCCCGATATTTTTTCCTTACCCTGGTTCCCAGAAGTTCCTGGAATGTGCTGATGGACATTGGGTTTATAAGACATTCCCAAAGACATTGTAAATTAAAGAAATAAAAATGACCCGAAATTCAGTGAAGCGTCTGTCTCTCACTTTTTGTTTACAACAGCGGCACCGGCAAATATGGCCGTCACTTTATATTGACACCCACTATGCTTTCTAACACTGCAACTATCCATTAGGGAATTTCTTTCACAAAATGGTTAAAACGTGATTTCCATGTTAAATCGCAAGATTTCAAACACAGATATACTTAATTTAACAGAGTCAATGTATATTTTGATCAAACTATTTGCTTCTTAAACATTATTAGGAAGCCCGCTGTAGGTTATAACGTTACTATAGAACCACAATCAAGTGAGCGCTAAGTTTGATAGTGTACAAAAAAGTAATTCTACATGATAAGTGTGGATGCTGTAGACTTTTCTACGGACTTAAACTAAGCTTTCTTCTAACGTTTTTCAACTACACAAAAACTATATGAATTACTTCGTGTTGGTATCCTATGTGATATGTTACATTTTACGATTATGTCCACAATGGCCATAGTAGTAGCGTACTGCTTTTGTTTGTCAATGAGGTATCCACACTGTTTTCCACCATGACGGAATGGGGAAAAGAGAAAACAAAAGCACTTTGTAGATACCTGGTTTGGTCTGGGGGGGTGCATCCATTGCTTCCTCAACTGATGACCCTAGTCTAGCTCTGGAGTTTTTACATTAAAAGTTTATATTCGGACAAATCAGCTACAAAAGGATCCACACTTATTTGGAGTCACGTGGCGAGGGATACTTCCATTCAACTGTGATCGTGGTCCGGTTGAACGCCTACACACGCTATCACTCCCTTGACCATTGGTGGACACAGAGATTAGATGCTTTGGCCCAATCGTGGCTTTCAGCGTCATGACCTGTTGGCTCTGTGGGAGATCTGGCTAAAAGACCCCACCAGTATTACACAGAAGCCTGTAAATATAACTTTGTATCATATAGTCATTGTTTGATGATGAAAGTGGGCAGTCACTGACCGTTTATTATGAAGCAGATGTGTATTGCATTAAGAAATAATGATTTAAACAGAACAATAATAATACCACAATAAATAGGAAAAACTAGACAAAGTAAACTTTCCTAACGAAAAATATGGGCACCTACTGTATGTGTGCTATATTCTGACCATGCTTAATATACCTCTTAATAAAAAAAATGGACCACATTTTCTAGCATTTTACCATAATATATAAAGGATAAAAAGAAAAGTAGAAGCAGTTTGAAAAACAAATAAATAATATACCAGCAAATATACAAACAAACAAATACATATGCAATACAAAATGCAACAAAATACGTACAATACATTATGCTCACAATAGTGAGAAGAGAAACCTTATATTGCTTTTAGCACATCTGTAGAACTAAATTTTAAGAAATAATTTTAAACACCAAACAGATTTTTCCAGCCTGAGCTCCTTGGGGAGGCTATTCTAAAGAGTAGGTGCCCAAAAGGAGAAGGCCCAATCTCCTTTAGTCTTACATTTAGTCTTAAATCTAGATGTAGAAATGACTAGAAGGGCCCCAACCTAGGGATCTACTATTATGTTCGGGCTCTTAAGGGGTTAAGAGGTTAGAGGTATCACTATGGGCCACAACAATCTGATCTTAAAGTGGTCAGCAAAATCTTAAAGTCAACTGTGATAATAACAGGTAACCAGTGAAATGATGCCTGAATCAGGGTGGTGTAATTTATTCTGCTAGCACCAGTTGAAATCTCAGCTGCTGCATTTTGGAGGCAAAGGCATAGACTTTTGATTTAGCCAAAAATTAAAGGAGGTGCAGTAGTCTAGGCAAGAGGAAATAAAGGTTTTATACATATATATATATATTTGACAATAACCCTGGAATTCAGACACTCAATTAAGATGTTGTGATTAATAATGTCAAAGGCCCCACTAAGACCTAGATGAAGTTTGAAGTAACAGTTTCAACTGGTTTTCCCTCTTGCCAGGACACACAACTCTCATCCACCACCACATTGAGGCTTCCCTGGGCATGCTTGTGCTCAAGCCCCATGGGTCTATGTGGACTACTGCAGGGTGAATGACATGTCCAAATTCAACTCCTACTCCATGCCCATGTTGACAACTCCTGGATCGGCTTGGCACAGCCCATTTTCTCACAATGCTTTATTTAAAAACAAGGGCTACTGGCAGATTAGCTCATCTCCAGAATCCAAAGAAAATACCGTACAGTTTGTACCAATGTGTAACACTTCCGTTCAGGTTGTTTGGGGTCCCAGCCACCTTTCAATGTCTCATGGATCGGTTGCTGCTTCCTCACTCTGCATACGCTGCCACATACTTGGACGATGTTATCATCCACAGTAACAGCTGGGAGCAGCATGGATGACAGGTGAGGGCCATGCTCAAGTCTCTGAGGTGGGCGGGGCTCACAGCCAACCTGAAGAAATGCACAGCTGGATGGAGGGAGGTACGGTATCTGGGGTACCACTTGGGCCGTGGGCAGATGCATCGTCAGGTAGACAAGACTGCAGCAATTGCAGCCTGCGCAAGGCCCAAAACTAAAAAGGAAGTGATGCGGTTCTTGGTGCTGGCCGGCTACTACAGGCAGTTAATTCCAGCAGAACTGACTAGCCCCCTGACCGACCTGACCTGAAAGGGTTCCTCTACTCTGGTTCAGTGGACTGAGAAGTGCCAGCTGGCATTTCAGAGAGTCGAACAAGCCCTCTGTGGGAAGCTACTCCTGCATACAACTAACTTTGTTTTCCCTTTTGTCTTA
>OMKK01036116.1:2284-23407 GCA_900302305.1 Polymixia japonica | reverse complement strand
TTTTGTTTCAGGTGGGGGGAGGGGTCGACTGCCCTGTGCTGTACATCAGCTGAAAGCTACCATCCATTCACCCTCTCTTCAGACCATACCCTGTGCCAGCAGCTTCATCGCATGAAAGATGCCATTGTCGGGCGGTGAGGGTATGTGGCAGCGGCTGAACAGCGGGCACAGCTGTAAGGTTTCAGTATATGTGGGCTCCTTTAGTGTGGCTGGAGACACCACAGCCCCCTCCCTAGTCTGTCCATCACCACCACCCAGGTGAGGAGGGAGTTAGGGAGGCTCTTCACAAACAAGGCAGTGGGCCCAGATGGGATCAGTTCAAAGGTGCTGAAAACGTGCCAGTCAGCTTGCAGATGTTTTCCAGCACCTCTTCAACCTTTCCCTGAGGCGGGGTAGGGTGCCGTGACTATGGAATACCTCTTGCATTGTTCCAATGTCTTGAAAGAAGTGCCTCAGCATCCTCAGTGACTACAGCCCGGTGGTACTGACTTAACACATTATGAAGACCTTCATGAGGCTGGTTCTGCAGCACCTCAGGCCCCTGGAGGTGGACTCCCTGAACCCCCTCCAATTTCCATACCAGGCCCACATTGGCATTGAAGACACCATCATATACCTGCTACACAGGGCTTATTCACACCTGGAGATGCCAGGAAGTACAATGAGAATCATGTTCTTTGACTTCTCCAGTGCATCCAACCAGCTCCTCCTGCTAGCGGAGAAGCTCAGAGCAATGCAGGTAGAAGACACGATGATCTCCTGGATTACAGACTCAGATTACAGATCTCACAGACAGGCCATAGTTTGTTTTCTGCTTCAGAGCAGTGTGTCAGACACAGTGCGGAGCAGCCTTTTCCATATAAACAGCTATATGTCAGCCGGCTTGCCAATTGGGAATGTTCGTCTCTGTGCCTTTCCAGACTTTTAGTCTGAGTTCACTGGTCAAGGTATTGTCTGTAGTTAATTTCTGTTAAATAAATAGTTTGTGCATGTGCAACAACCGTCTCCTCCTCCATCCATCCTCCAACCCGTGCACAGTGACAGTCCTGTCACACTTGGTTCCTCACGACAGAGGAGCTTATCAATGGTAGGAAGAGGAGTTTGACTTCATCATAGGTGTGAAGAAGATTACAGAAGTAGGACTCTAAATCTTCAGTGTGTGAGAGACTCAATAATAGTGAGACCAGTTGCACTAAAACAGAATATTTATTTTAATACACTGCTTTTCTGAATTCTGTGTTTAGGCTCTTTTGACTGCAGTAAGCTCTCATCCTCTCCTTTTTTTGAAAGATTGCGTCTTGGACATTCTGCAACATGTTTCAAATGCACTTAAATACCATCCAGAGTGCTGCAAAATTATTGTACACATTGACTCCAATGACACTAACAAGCAGCAGACTGAGTAAAGTACTGAGTACTTTTAGCTACTTTGATCTCCTCTGGAAAGTAGGTCCTAATTTCAGGCCCAATGTCCACTTCAGACCTTAGTCACTGCGGCTCCTGTCCCCTTCACAACTGTCTTAACACTGAATATACTGACCTTTACCTGCAATACATTGACAACTTTGATCTCTTTTGCAATCACTACAGCTACTACAAAAGAGATGCCCTGCATCCCAACCTAGTTGGTGCATGGATGCTGTCAGGTAAAGGCCCACATGATTGATTCTGAGCTGATACATGCATCCTGGTGCTGCATGGGTTCGCACAATGAATCAATTCACCAAAATGTCCATTTAGGCCATTTACGAGTATTTTGGGTGGAAAATAAAATTTTCTAAGCAGAGCCAAAGATGATTTCCCATGTGACATGACATACGTTGTTTCATGCTGTGACGTGGCTAGGCTAGCGTGACAGCTGTCTGTAAAGTTATAAAACCCTCCGAACCCTCTACATCTGCCATGGGGGCGTTCAAATAACCCTTTTTCCAAAACACCATGAAGAAAATACAACTGGAGTGGGACTTTAACACGGACTATTCCCTCCTTGTACACCATTCACCTTCAAGAGACAACTGAGACTAACTACCTCATCCTCCATCTGTTATTTGAAATCATCCAGAATAGTGTTTTAAGTATGTGGCACACATTGTAAGATGCTTGGACTGTCACACTCAGACACAACTTAACTTTAGCGTCAGTGTACCTGTTAATCATCCTCCTAGTCTGATCCCTGTCAGGGTCAGCACCAGACAGCTGAGGTCCAGAGAGGCCAGTACACTTGTCACCCCACTGCACCAAACATTAACACTTTGACACTTTCAAATCAGATTTAATCCTCAGCCACTACCTCTCAGGAACCCATCACCTTTAGCCTCCCTAATGCCAGAGACTACAATAAAGATGTCAAGTTTGGTCTTCTTAATTTTAGATCATTGAACAATTAACCATAAATCTGTTTTTCCCCCTTTTCCAATAGACTTGATTTTTGTTGTGAGACATGGTTGATCTCACTCCCTAAATTAAAATAATCCACCCAATTCTCTCATTTCCATAAACACAGTGGTCATGGTGGTGGTCTGGCTGGAATTTATGGGAACAGATTCCAGTGTAACCCTGTGTCACTTGGTGAATTCACATAATTTGAGTCTCTAATGTTTTCCATTAATATGAAAAAACCTGTTCTATGTGTATGTATATAAAATAATATTTGTATCTCTGATTTGTCTGATCCTTTATCTTTGATAACGGCCAAGTAAGACAGGTTGATAATTCTTGGAGATTTTAACATCCAGAATGCTGCCTGACTAATACTTTGGGTCAAACAATTTGAAGTCTTATTGCGTCTTTTATTCTTACTCAGTCTGTAACAGGAGGACAGACACATAAACCTGATCATACGCTGAATCTTTTGCCTTATGTTATGTCTTATGTTAAACAGTCATGAAACAAAGGGTTTATTTGTCTCTGATCATCTTGGTCGATTGATTGATGATTTCATCATCTTGCTTTCACACCAACTCCGCTACTGCAAGTACATTTTAAATTGCTGTTCCATCATCTGTGTCCAGATTTGACCATCTACCATCTCTTTGAGAACATTTCAACACCATTTGCCTTGCTAAATACACAAAGTTGCTCATCTTGTAAAAAAAACAAAAAACTGTCTCAAATGTTCACGTGGTTGAATGGACGAACTTGTGCTTAATAAGCGAGAGTATGGAAAGCTGAACATAAATGGAAAAGCAGCAAACTTTTCCAACAGTCTTCTATTAATGGATGAAGGAATTGATGACAGAATTTGTAGCAGTGAAGACAGCAAGAAAAAAATATGTTTCTACTCTTTGTTATTCTGAGAGTTGGAACCTTGACGTACAAGGTTTAGTGGAAGGGATGATGACAGTTGAGTGTGTAGGAAAACAACATGAATTCTTCGGATATGTTACCAACTAGACTATTAAAAGGTCATTGCTATTCTTCAGGTCATTGGCCTCCGGCACTGTCCCATCATATTTCAAATGCACATTTGTCCAGCCTCTTCTTAAAAATCTTAAATCTTAAAACGTCTGGATCCCTCTGGATCTCTCTATTCCAATTACAGACCCATCTCTAAACTTCTTTAGAGTCTTTGGGGTGTTATTTTGTTCTCCAACTATATGCTCCCTCTTGTTCAGATGTACAGTATTTGCCTGTAAAACCAAATGATACCAGTAGCCTTGATACTCATAACAATTGTCTAGACATTGTCTAGACATTTGATACTGGATGTCTCAAAATGCCCAACTTATATGTTATATTTTGACCTACAAATGCGTGCATCAAAATTCAAGAACACCTTTAACAGGCAACCTGGCAATGAATAAAAAATAGGCTGCCAGAAATTTGGGCTCTGAATTTCATGAAGTAAATCCAAACACTTGTTCAGTCTAGTTTCTACTATTGTAACTCCATGTATTGTTTCAACCAAAATGCTGTATCTTGTCTGCTAGGCTTTTTAACCTCTTTACAGTGGCTTTCAGAATTGATTTTTATAGTTTTATTAAAAACCTTCAAGGCAATGAACAGCCTGGCTCCATTGAATATTTCAGAGCTTTGTCATGGATCAGCAGATAAAACTATTCTGGCTGTGTAAAATCAAAGACAAAAGAAGATTGATCCTTTGCAGTCAATGCCCCTAAACTCTGGAACAACTTGCCTGAGGAAATGCATTCAGCAAACTGTATCTTTGTAGGAGTTAACTGAAAACTAATTTTTATCAATTTGAGTTTAAATAGTAACTTTTTATGTTGTGGCAGTTTTGAAAGTTGGTTTTCCTTTTTTTTAAATGTATTTATGCATTCATTTTTTTCTTCCATTTTAAATCTCCTTGTCATTCATAAAGACTGCTTTATTTGTCTCTGCCCCTTGCAACAAATTGTAATTTGTATCCATTCTGTGTTGTCATCTGTGTGGAGCCCCTTTGCATATTTGCAAGGTGCTGTAGAGTTTATTCTCAAACACCTTGTTCAACACCTAGCTCTTCAGATAGTTTATCATTAACATAATTTGTCTCAGCCCATCTTCAAAAATACAACTGCAATATTCTTCAGCTTGCAGATCTGACGCAGTTGTTATAAAAATATATTTGCTTAGCAGCAGGGTGTAGTTCTTTATGACAATAAAAAATGCAGTCATAAGTATACCAAGCTTTATTGGTCATTGCACTCATTCAAACCACATAACGCAGACTTTTTTTTTTGTTTTTTTGTACAACTCAATCAGTAGTGCAACTCGTGCAATGATAAAAGTCCTTCAAGTGTTTAAGCTCCTAATCAAATCATCTCACCTGTTATAACATTTTACAGCACTCAAAAAAAGCCTTTTATAAAGTCAGCAGCCCATGTACATAACATCTCAAATGTCAAAATAAAAACACCGGCTTATGTATATGGTGGATATTCCAGTTAAGTTAGAAATATTTGCTCAATTATGCAAGAGCACCTTACTCTTCAGTGAAACAAAATGCATTTATCTTCCAGAAATACATTTGGTCTCCCACACTACCATTCAACAATTGTCCCATTCTCTTACAAAGTGTACAAAATGAACATCATTTGGTATGATACAAAGAAAAGTTCCTGCTTCCTATTTCAATCAAGAGTAGAAGAGAATATGCACATTTAAAGAGTAATGACTCCACAGGTTAAGGATGTCTGGGAATATTTCTGCAATATAAAATACTTCCTGGCTTTTATTATCCACCATTGGACTGCTCATATTGCCAGACTTTGGTCTGTCCTTCCCAGTGCAGATATTTAACGCAATAAAGAACTCTCCAAGCAATGACATTAAACAAATATTTACTCAACAGGTGTATGCAACAAAACTTATCCACTCCAATTTTGGCCATCTCAATTAGGATGTGGCTCAAGACAGCAGAGGAATAGCAGGGAGATAACATGAACTGTGATTATACAAGCTGTTAATACAGCCAGACAAAGTTGAGTGGAAAAAGGTGACATGTCTGTTGGGGTAAAAATGGAAAGGAAGCATTTGAGTTATGGTCATGCATTTCAGATATTTTGTAAATGTCTTTAGCTTTTCTTTGTTTTGTTTTGTTTTTTCCCAAAGAAGGGTTATTGTATTGTTTAACCCCTGAGCACTATGCTGTGTCCATTACAAAAAAAAAGAAAAGAAAGCAAATATAGAAAGATTTTCCAGCCTCCAGTGGAAAATAAAGTCTTGGTTGGAGGTCACTCAAGAAAGCCCAGTGCAGTGCTTGAGACTGTCTCAAGACTTATTTTAAGGCCAAAAAATCCATAGCCCCGGTCTTAAACAGTTTTTTAGTTTCCCCAATTTTGTAACTTTTGTTGTTGTAGTTAACATGACTACAGTTTTGTAGTTGATACCAACCAGTCAAGACCAAGACATGTCCGGATTGAGACAAAGTCAAGTTAAAAACAAAAGGTGGCCTTTTTTTTTATATCGACACGTTAGACTCAGAAGTGCAAAAATCTTTTAAAACTGGTACGTCAACGATAAAATACAATGCCATACATTTATTGTTCTATTTGGAATATATACAATGTTGCCAATACACTCCAAGCAGCACAATACTCATTTAAAAGGCTTATACTTAATCATAAAATGAAATTCATCATTGCTCAAACTCTTTAATTAAAAACTACTTTTGTGAGAGTCACTTCCATCAATACAGTATAGTTTTGTAAAAGTGATACAAGCAATCTATCTTGTACAACAGGATTCCTGATGTTATAACATTATGATTAAGCCAATTTGCTGTCATTCAAAATCTGACAGCCAATTTGTAAGTTATTCCTACTTTGACAAAGGAAAATCATTGACCAACTCCTGCCTGCATTTAAACACCATGGTAAACAAGGCTATTTAGAAATATGCAGAACCAAACCAAATCAATAAAGTTTGAGGAACGATGACCTGACTTTGTATGATGTTACTTTGAGTATATAGACTGCACCAAGTATAAATTGCAAATAGAAAATGTATGTATACCATTGTAGATTACTATTACCATGTCAATTTTTAAGGATTTATCAAGTGTTTCAGTCTTGGTAAAGACTATCTGTTCTAGTCTTGATCTTGACTAGGGAAACGGGTCTTGGTCTCGTTTGGGTGGTGTTCACTAAAACACTGGCACAAGGTAAGTGATACAGCTGAGAGCAGGGCTGAGGAAGGGGCCAACAGGCCGGCACGCCTTCCTGCAACGCGCGTCCGCTCTCTTGATAAATGCATCTCTAAGCTTTCACTCTGAATGTCAGAGGACTATAAGCCGTCTATCAAACTTCTCTGGGTGAAAAAGAAAAAGAACCCTGAAATCGTTTCTCTGTACTACCACAGCTTTACATGTGAGAATACCACAACTCGGCGTGACACCTCTGCAGTGCAAAGATGAAGACCATCGAGTCCCATGTCCCTCCAGGTTGCGATGTGAACTCTGCGTTTAGGCGGGGCTGAAACCCACGGATCAGAGTGGTCCGGCCAGTCTATGTGTTGGGCACGTGACTGAGACTTTGGGGATGAAGCTGCTGCCACTTCTGCTGCTCCTGCACAGCGAGCTGCTGGCACTGGTCCGACGTCGACAGGCTGTTGAGCAACGGTGACACACAGTTCGCTGGAATGATCAGGCCTGTGGAAAACAAAAGAAAAGCTGCAGAATCAGCAGTGGGACCAATGTAATTAAAGTGTGATACCATGACATAACGGTTCTTCAACCTACCAACTATCCTCTGGCCATCTTCTGTTCTAAGGCGAACAATTTGCATCTTGATATTGGTTCCACTGACCGAGGCAAGCATATTCTCCACCTTCGTCCACACACTAAGCACTGAACCACATAGAACATAGTACGTCCTGCACCGCAGACCAATCTCACACTGTAGACCCACCGACGCCTTCTTACAGTTTCCACGCCTGGGGGCAGATTAAAACATATGCAGACGTACATTTTCATAACCACACAGGGAAATACAAACAGACCATTTCAAATGACAGTGAACGCATTTCCATCCAAAAATCTTTATGCAAATTGCGATGTATCAAATTAGAAATGCTGACTGTTTTTGCAAAATTTTGCAAACAATTGCCTCAATATCGCAAAAAGGTTTTTACAACCACCTGAGGTGGAAAGGTTTTGTCAATAAAGATAGGCGATGAATAGCGTGAATGAATAATGACATAGAAAGGAAGAACAATCGCAACTTGCCCAATAGCAATCAACTCTTGAAAGACTCTTTCCATTTCTCATAGCTACGTTCTACATCCAGGTAACCTATTTAATTGCTTCAACCCAGGTGATAGAAATGCACACAATTCCCTTTTTTATTTTTTGCAACATTTCAACAGTTCAACTTAAAATCCATTTGACTATTGGATGGAAACAAACTAGTGTTGTTAATAAGTTGCTGTAAACCCAGGACTTAAACCTAACATCTTTAAAGGGGATGCAGTGAACATACCAATATGCATGAGAACAGATTTTTGCAGAGGACTTGTACTGGTCAATCCAGTGTTGCTTGGCATCTTCTGACAAGACCTGTAAACAGGGCAAAATATCATGATTCACCACATTAAGCAAGCCTTAAATTCAATTCTCATCTCCGATGTCAAAACTATCCTGTCTTACCTTTTTACACTTCTTCTTGATGTCTGCGTAGGACTCTAGTTTGAGCTGCTTGCCTGTGTTAGGCCTGTACACCAGAAAAAGCCTCTTCTTGGCATTTACCTCCTTCACCAATATGGCTGTTTTCCTGTTGTTCCTCACCTAAAATGAAATGCAGGTTGTCGTTTGGTAATTTAAATTACACTCGCTAGATGACGCAGAATGTAGCTACTGCTAGGTTGGTTTTGTTTTGATTGGAACCATTTTTTGAATCATGTAGTCATACATCATGCTTGTACAGCAACGCCAATCAACACCAACTTCTGTTTTTAAGTTATTAAAAAAAAAATATATATATATTTTATTGTAATTATTCAAAAAATTCAAATCAGAATTTAGGCTAAAATGTTACAATAGCCAGTAAACATCATCCCAGACAAGTAAAATGTGTCAACCCTGTAAACATGGTTTTAAAATGATTTTCTGTGCAACAGCTGTATGCTAACTGTGTAACAGAAGTGATTTAGATTGCAACCAAATAGAAAAATGGTACCTATTGTTGTCATTTTAACCATTTCATGAGAGGGAAAACCTTTCAATCTGTGGTGGACCTCCATCAGGTCAAACTGAGTAGTATCAGTAAGGTTACCTGTACATAGAAGCCATCATCTGGTCCACTCTGTTCAGCCCAGGCATGGGTGGCTTCTTCCCATGACATTCCCCTCTCCACACTTACCTGGGAAAAGAGTTGAGTAAAGCTCGTTTGATGCAACAATTGACCAGAAGTTCTTAAAATTGCAGGCACCAATCGCACCAAAATTCAGGCCTATATTGACAATTTAACGTACTGTGTAGAGCTCAACATGTCCCGATGTGGTGTAGCCTGGTGTTAGGAATTTTTTGCAATCCATCTTCTTCACCTTCTCGTCACCCGAGCCCAGATCTTGTAGAAGACAAGCGAGAGGAGAAGTTAGCTCCAAATTAGGACTGAGATCCAACCGCTAATATATGAGCAGTAAGACATGACTTTGACTAGAATAACTAATTTGCTAAAAACAGGATCAACTCTCTGTAAATACAGGGCTGATGTACACTACAACTACACTGTAGATTAGACACTGCCTTGTACCCGGCTTCTCTTTGTAACCTCGCTAATACAGCTGTGAAGGTTCCCTGAGAGCGTGTAAAACAACAGTGATGTCTCACCCAGAATGCCCATGTCATATCTGCCATTCCTCTTGGCCTCCTGAATGACAGCCCCCAGTGTATCAGCAAAGTACTGGAATAAAGCATTCTGCTGTTGGACCTCCATGCCCAGTATACGGTTCAGAAACTTCCCAATGTTGTTGTAGTCTGCAATAGTGAGGATAAGCATTAAAAAGATTTGTTTGCGAATTTGTCAAATCGTTGTGCCACATGTGACTTGTACATCAACTAATGCCAACTTTCCCTACAAAACATTCACAGAAAGAATTGTTAGGACTTTGCACTTCTCATTTTCTCTAGTGAACAAGGGCATTACCTTTGTCAAGTGACAGTGCACCAGATCTGTCCTCGGCATTTATAAGACCCACTCCTATTAATCCACTTTGGATTTCTACAGAGGAAATAAGGCAAATTATTACTCAAAGGCATAGATAATTAAACATTGTACAGAAAACAATACCAGCAATAATTTGATCAACATCTGTAGGATGACCTAGTGGGGGAACAAGTAACATGGATGTTTGAAGTCCCAGACTTAAAATGAATTAAATTCCTTGCCATGTTTGGAAAAGCATGTGACTCATACCTTTGAAGAAATCCCCTTCAAAGTCGGAGGGTGGAGACACCAAGGGAACATCGAGTTTTACAATGGACTTCATCACAATTTCCAGAGCATTTCTGCCATACTGCAGTGAAAGGTTAGAAAAGGTTAGTCACAGGGGAATAAACATAACTTATTCGTAGAGACACATGCTGAAATTGCCTACCTTGTTGTCAAAATTGAATCTGCTGAGGTCTCTTGTTTCAGTTGCTCTCCTGTCTCCATGGGTGAGCGCACCCTGTTACGAAGAGTAACAAAAACGTAGTTGGCAATTAACATTTAGTTAAAATGTAAAATTTCCAGCTATCCATTTCTTGTCACTCTTAAGCTAAATAAAAAATGGCTAGCTCAATTACCAGGCTTTCTAGTCTTTTGGCAACAATGGATGCAAATCTCTGTTCTCCTGCAAGCTCCGATATGAGGAAGACATATTCTGGAGCTGTGACCTGGTTTGACCTGTGTGTCCTCCCTGCGTCAACAGAAATGGAAAAAGAAGAGACCGATCAATACATCTGGTCTGGTTACGGCATCGCAAAGACAAACCCCAAGAGTGAGTACTGACCAAACTGTTGTATAGCTCTGTCTGCACTCCAAGGCAGCTCCAGAGTCATGTGGACTCTGCGCCGCTGGTTCTTGACTCTGCGGTCAGCCTGCAAGGATATACCGGAGCTGGCCGCTTCGGAGATGATTGCTATGTTCTGGTTAAAAAGTAAGACAATCGAGAATATTTCTCACATCAAAACATGGAAAGGGCAGCTGCGATTTCTATACAATTCTTGCACTTGTAACCCGAGAGGAATTCCATCCTTTTAAAAGGTTTGTAAGAAAGCACAGAACTCAATGTCTTGTATCTAACAGCCTAATATTTCCACTCTTTCTTCTAAAACACTGGCTTTACCTTCTCTCCATCCATAAATCTCTGCTTCTCTGTGAGATTTAGGATTTCCACAGGGACATCCAGCTCAGAGCGAGATTCATAGGAGATGCTTCCATCATCATTACTGACCACACGCCCTTTACGACCAGTCATCTAAAAGGACAGTTTGGGAAATCAGCAAAGTACTTAAATTCCATGATAGTGGATCTATGTTAAACCAATATTTTTTTCTAACTATGTCTAAATTTGAATAGGATTTAATGCCATAAAGTGTTGGCCAACTACAGTGGTGACAATACCTCTGCTACATTGTCTGGTCCGCCCAGTTCGTCTATTAGCTCGTCCAGAGTGTTTGGAGGCAGATCCTCAGCTAGCTTCTCGAGCCTTTCCAGCAGATCTTTCTTCATTTGCTGGGCATCCTCCACTGCCTCCTGACTGGTCAGGCAGCTATCCTGACTCTCTGCCTTGTCTTGTGCACAGAACAAAAGACAAAGGGTTACAATCATCCTTCTTTTACAACACGCCCTTTTGACACCTCTGGCAAATAAGCCAAACAATAGTGTACTTATGCCATGAAATCTGGCAACATGCTGACCTATGGCAGGTGTGCTAGAAGGGTTGACAACAGGCGCTGTGAAAGCAGGTCTGGTAGAGCCAAGTCCGGAAGCTAGCAAGGCACTTTGAATGGAGTCTGGGTCAATACTCCTCTTTCGCTTCTTCTTCTTTTTCTTCTTCTCTTTCCCTTTCTTTGCCTCTTTTCTGATGAGCCATGGATCTAAGCAAAGGAGGTCAGAAATGTTCATTGGGAGCACCGAATAGGCTATGAATAACTCCTCTATAAGAAGCACCTCATACTAGCGTGCAGCCTGCAAACATTCTCACCGTCCTCCTCGTCGTCATCAGACTCATCTCGGAATGGGTTGAAGTCGTCATCATCGTCCGCCGAGCTCACAGACTTGAAGCTGTCGTCGCTCTCGCAATCTTTATCAGACTCTTTGTCCGACTCCTCCGACTGGCTCTCCTCCGAGCTGCTTCCGGAGAGACCGCCGTGCTTGCGAAGCTTCTTTTTTAACGGTTTCTTCACTTCAGAACCTGGAGGGGCGATGATGTAGTAGAAAGTGGGGGAAAGGCAGACAAAAAAAATAAATAAATCAAAATCAAACCACCACATATCTGTGCATGCAAATAGAGCCACAGGAAGAGTTTAGGAACTTCAGCGCAGACATGATGGGCCTCATTCACCAAACCAACGTTTGAATCTCTAGATTAACGTTTGAATATTTATCATTATTTCTCAGTGAATATTTATCAATATTTGTCATCAAAGAATTAGAGCACAATTATTATATTTGCCTGACACTTCCTTCTCTGGCAGAAACCACTGCAAGTGGAAATGGGAGTTGCAACCAAAGAGGAGAGACATGGGAGGACATGGTTTTCTTGTGTGGCATTACGCAGGGCTTCTGGAATGGCATTTAGGATGCGTTTTGTTTTTTTATTGCTGGATATGCTCGTTTTGAAGCCTATAAATAGAGAACCAAGATTTGACAGGGGTCTTTGTTATGGTTTGATAAGTTCTACTGTTGTGTGTTAAACGTTATCAATATTATCAAACATATTGTCTGTTTCTGAGAAGATGATTGACTGTAGCCTGACTGAAAGACTACTACCAATTACTAATAAATGCATTAGTTGATAATGTGTGTGCTAATAGTTTTAAAAGATTGTGTGCTGCTTTAGAGAGGAAAGCACTTGCCTGTGTGGCACGTAAATTGGAATGTGTTCTGTGTCCACGTTATGAGCATGACTGTTATGTGCATGACTGTTATGTGCACATTTGGGAATGCTTTCTATATGTGCAACAATGTGACCTTAGAAGAGGTTTTTAAGTTTAGAAATTCAAGTTTTATTAGTTTTATTATAGAGAGCAAGGCAAGATAATAAAGATGCTTTGAACTTGGTGTCATCTGAGCATTGTATAGATGATTAAATAAAAATAGCTTGACATGTTAGAATTGCAGAAGGTATAACAAAGAATAGGCACAGCATTTTGGCCAGAGGTGGATAGCCATCTGTTTTTCCTGAATTTGTTAGTATGCACAATTTAGGATGAAATCCGTTTATACGTGTGAATCGTGAATGAGACCCAATGATTTTGAAAATTAGGGTAAAAAGAAAAAAAAGAAAAAAGCAAGCAATCTTCTGAGAGAGAAAGTGAAAGCAAGACATCTTCCGAGAGAGAAACTATGGCGACCGGCTCAGTTTTTAAGTCAGATATTGTCAATTGGTACATTCCCCTACCTTTCCTCTTCTTGCCCTTTTGTTCAACTGCAGTGTCACTGGGAGAGGGGGTCTTCTTGGCTGAGAGGTCAATACCTAGCAGGCTGTAGAGCTTCTGTCTGTCAGGAGCTGGGAAGTGCTTCTCAATCAAGGACTGCAACACACCTCTACAGGGAAAAAGGTTTGTTTTTAGCACACAACATTCTTTGTGAAATTATGTTTAATGACTTCTGCAAAATGTTTCAGTTGTGGTTATTGAGCAATTACTTTGCAGTAGACACAAAGTCATTGAGCTCTCCTCCTCCTTCTTCTAAGGCCTCAAGTGTTCGTGCCTCTCCCGTTGACTGAAGACCAATCACCACACACTGAGAAAGACAAAGCTTGTCAGTACAATTCATCGACAAATACTGACAAATCACAGATTATTGTCGATAATTTAACCAACTTTAGGATTTAAAGATACAAACATATATCCTAGAACAGATCTCACCTTTCCATTTTGGACTTCCTCTCTGGCTAGCTGGACTACTCTGCGGACCTTAGAGGCAATGCAGAGGTATTTAAAGAACCTCTGGTGAGCAGACCAGAACTGGCCCCACATCGACTTCTTCATACGTTGTTCTGCATCCATCAGGTTAGCAGCCTGCTGGAACTTCTCGCGTGCACTCACCCACTGAAACGGCACAATTATTCAATTCCCTAGCTGCAAGCACAAATTAAGAATGAATATGACACACATGATGCAATTCCGCAAGCATGTTTTCAGGTCTTACCAGACGCACAGACTTGTTGTACATCTTGATGTATTGATGAGTCAGGGCAACTTCTTCAATCTTGAAACTCACACCTGTAAAACTCAACTGCCTCGCGATGTACATCCCCCTCAGTTTCATATCCATAGCAACAATCTCCATGGCACCAACACCTCTACAATGCAGGGAATATATATGTCAAAATACCTACAAATACCTACACAAAAGAACAGAACGATGTCTGAGGTTGTCCTTCAACGCTATTCATCAGCACTATTCCAGGAAGACTACCGTTTTTTGTTTTTTTAATGTTACCGTTATGTATACATACAGAAACCCACCTGCGCTCAACAGCTTGGATGAAGTTGCCAAACTCTTTAAAGGGGGTTCCATCCCCCCAGATGCCCAGTCGGTTCATGTAGGCCATGTTCCGAGGTTCAGAGGCACCTGGATAGAGGGGGAAATTAAAATATTGTATGTTCAGATTTACAGTGTTCAGATTCTCCAACTCTACCTGAACAATGTTTGCCAAACCATTCTGAAAGTAGGACCATCTTTCATCCACTGGCCTCATGTAGATTTCAGTCGATTCCATAGTCGCTCACCTGTTGCGCTAGCATAGACAACTCGTGCTTTGGGGAGTTTGTTCTGCAGTTCCAGCACTGCAAGCCCAGTCTTAGTAGGTTTAGATGATCCAGCTGGACACACATTTTTGGCTTTGTGACACTCATCATAGACAATCTTAAAACATTTGGTTAAAGAAAACCACAAATACTCCTGGGGAGGATATGCTTTAGTTTGCCTTGGTGCTGTTTGGAAACATAGACATGATTCAATTTTGTATGTGTAAGAAAATAGAACATAAATTATTAGTATATTCTGAATCCATCTCTTTTACTATTTATTAGATTTTCTTCATGTTGACTCCATGAAAGGATACAACTCCATCAAAGTCCTCCCCGCACCAGTGGAGAAGCTGTTGAAATCTGGTCTTGTACTTGCCTCCAGACTGGCTCTCTCCTATCAAGGAAGAGTAGGTGGCGAAGATGACACCTTTCTTCACACTTCCATTGTGTTTAGAGGAAATCTTGCCATATTTGAACTGAAGATTAAAAAAGAAAAACCACTTTAAGTTGAAGAGTTACAGAGAGTCTCCATTATTACTTCAGAAATGTATCATACAAGTATCTTACCTTATTTAGTGAATGGACCTGAATGTTCTTTGCACCAATGTCCCTTAGATCCCTTTCCGCATCATACTTCAAGTCATTTGAAACACTAAACCTACACAGATGTACAATGAGAGAATTAGTGTGAACATGTGTAATTCATGCTTGAGTTAAGGGTACTATATGTAGTTTTATGCTTTTAACAGATAATAACATTTCTGGTGATAGCGTAGTGTAATGGCCATGTGAGAATGAAGAAATCGCGGTTCAGATCAGTTTCCTAGAAGTGTTGTATTCACTATGCAATTTTGTCTGCCACCGGGCTGGATTTCCCGGGAAATGTGACGTTTTGCTTTACGGCATATAAAAGTATGGCGATTTTACTTTGTCGTTGTGTGGTGTCTGTCAAAATGCCAACATGTTCACAGAGGAGATAGACAACAACAGTCCAACCACACTCAGTCATGAATGTAAACAATCGCACATCAGTTTGGCTTTGCGACAGTTGATAAATACCACTAGAAAACTCTAGAGGCCGCTATAAACTACATATAGCACCTAAGAGCAGCTACAGACAAGATTGTGAGATTTTGGCAACCCCTTGAGTTTCGTAGTGGTATTTTTACATTGCTGTCGCAAAGACAACCAAACTGCTCAGCAACTACACACTTGCATTCCATCCTCTCCCCGTTTTGGTTGGTGCACTTCCTTTGTGTCGTAAATCGATCTGTCCATTTTCGCAGGTGATCGTACCCGGTGGCACACAAAATTGCACAGTGAAAGCGAGGTTTGTAAAGAACCAATCTTAACGGTGATGGTGTCATACTTCCATAGCCATTACACTGTACAATCAAAATTTATTTCATAATATCTTAAAGCAAAAATCCCGTCTGTAGCCGCTTTCATTTCTAGATATTACTTCAAGTATAGCAGTGGTTGACACCAACAGTTGCCTGGGGCAAGTAAAAATAATGTTTTGGGCAAGTTCACTCTGCTCCATAGTTAACAAGTTAATTTTTGCGAGAGTAAAAGGAGCTGCATGCACTATGGTCCTGTCATTTCCATTCCTGCCAACCCTCATCTTTCGTTTGTTTTCTCCGTCTCCCTCTAACTCTACTACTGAGGTTTCCCTGTCACACACACACACAACATGGCCACCCACCGTCAACTCAACCATCAGTTCTGACAAACGAGACAGTCCGACAGCGAAATGACAAAACTAACTTTATCCTAATGTACCATACGATTGAAAACGCTGGCGGAGCGAGTCAGGATGTTAGTTTCAAGTCCTGTCAGTGTACAGACCTTAAAAGGAGAAGTTCACTTGTAAAACCAACTTCATGACATTGGTTACTCACCCTCATGTCAGTCAAATCCCAGTTGAAATTTGGTTAGATCTACAATTAAATACTCCATTTGAAGTGTGTGCCTGCCCACAGCAGGGTCTATGCAGTCCAGTACGTGCTCTACATGCATTCGGCTTCAAAATTGAGTATTTCGGTGAAGACGAAAAGAGGCTAAATACTGAAGGAAATACGCTTTTTTTGAATCGTTTGGCTACAGAACCCTTGGATTATGCAGAATGAGCCGTTTTTGGATATTTGATGGTCTTTTGTATGCTGTTTTGAACTAACATTGGGACCCATGGCAGTCCATTGAATTGGCTCCGACCGCCGTCATTATGTGGTTTTAAAAACTTCAATTGGGACTCGACTGAGATGGGGGTGAGTAACCAACACTGTAAAAGTTTGTTTTATAAGTGAACTTCTCATTTAAACTAATTGCTTGGCGCGTTTGTTTCAATTATTCAAAATCACCAGCATCTGTTCAATAATCAGTGTCATGGGATTTCCGTGTAAAAACATGAAACGTAAAATAACATAGTTCACGACTGTAGTAGTCTTTTTGTCTCTGCCTAGTAGACAAGCCTGTTGTGTTGAGAAAAGTCTATCCATTCTGATCTGCTCAAATAATGCACAGCAACAAAAAACAAACAAAAAAACTGTGCCAAAACAGACGTTTCCAGCATTATCTGGTAGCCTGTGTCACCAAACTACTGCAGATATAAATGTTTTTAGCCAGGACTGACAGCGAGAAAGAGCAAGACATAGCGAGAACAAAGGAATGACCCTTTACATGCAATTAAAAAGTACAAATACGTAGTATGAATTAGGGCTGAACGATTAATCGATTTCAAATCGAAATTGTGATTTGAAAATGCGATTAGCAAATCGCAAAGGCTACGATTTAGGATATACATTATGCAGCGCGTCTGACCCAGGGTTTAAACTATCGTGTCATGGTTTTACAAATTCATGCTGTGCTCCTTGTGTGACAGTAATGCTCACCAATCAGAAGAGGCCCAAGGCAACTGCGTATACGCCCACCAACAACAAACACGTGAAACCCAAGGAAAACGTTACATTCATTGTACGGAAACATGGCCTCACTGGGCCAGAAGCAACGTTGGATAATTTAGTCTCGAAGAAAAGCAGCACTTCGGTGGTATGGGAGTATTTCGGGTTTGAGACGACAGATGTGTAGTGATAGCGAAACAAGGCTTTCTGAAGCCTTGAAGATTTGTGGCCAATTGTATTGAAAATGGCTTCACTACTCGATGCTCGACACACTCGAGTGACATCTGCTGGTGAAATAAATGT
Source organism: Polymixia japonica (assembly GCA_900302305.1). Lineage (NCBI taxonomy): Eukaryota > Metazoa > Chordata > Actinopteri > Polymixiiformes > Polymixiidae > Polymixia > Polymixia japonica. Next base: position 5,803 of record OMKK01036116.1, on the reverse strand, counting down.
TGTGCAGTCAAATGAGGCAGACGCGCCGTTGCATTTGGGATTCTTTTGGATGTAATGCGCCATGCACATCTATTAGTTTGACTTTGTGTTTGACTAATGTTGAAGATGATGTTAGTTGGCAGGTCTGATTCTATAGGCCATGTTTCTATTTTTTGTCTATGAAATGTGCTCTACGAATCACGATTGCTTGCTTGACTGATTCATTGATTGATGCAGTTTGATATGGTTCTATTACAAATGGAGATGGGATTATGATTTAAATACTGAATCCTGCCAAATTTTCAAAAGCTCCATCTGTCAAAAACAAAACAGTAATGCGAATCATTGAGGGCAGTGGGTGTTTCAAGCATAATTCACAGGCAGGCAGCTATATGACGAGTGTATGTGGTAATGCTCCATCACATTTCAATCTATTATACAGTGAATATTGAACTGAAGCTTGATTATATCGCAAATCAAATCACAATCGCAATATCTGTCATAAAAATCGCAATTAGATATTTTTACCAAATTGTTCAGCCCTAGTATGAATATGATTGCAAGTGTACTTACACACCAAAGTCATTTAGTCATTAATTTGTGAATCAGCTTTAAGGTCTCACAGGCACTTTGTGTAACAATGGGCAAGTATATGAAATGTTCTACTTGCCTGAAAAATTCACAGAATGTGCAACATGTACCAAGGGGCAGAGCATTTATACTTGAGTGGAATGTTGTTCAACACGTATCTACATTTCAGAGTCTATCTTGATAAAAGCACCAGGAAAGTTTTCCAATGTTGTTGTATCTGTCCTTGATCGACCAGTGCCAGTATCAGAGAGAATGGCTGCTTATACGATGGAAAGATACTTGTATAGTTCACTTCCTGTTGTGAATTAGAGTGACATTTGGTGGAAAACCCGCCTCACTTCATCAGTCAACCAATCATCACCTCTACAGAATGTGCAACATTCTGGTCACAAACTACACACTTTTAATTTATTAAGGAGGTGCATGTCATCTCCTCTACAACCTGGTCTGCAACCTTGGAACAGGTCGCAAACTCTGCAGATTCCGCATAAGTCTAAAATAGCCTTTAGTGTCAACCACTGCATAGCGAAGCTAGTTTTCACTGTTGTGTACCATCAAGAGGGGTTGTTATATTTACCAAAGTGACCTCTTCCTGCCTAGAAGGTAATTCTCATAGATGATCCCAGCAATGGTCCTGCCTTTCCCCACACCAGCTCCATCACCTATCAAATAGGCTGCTCGATCACCGTTAGGGAGGAATGTCTCATGTTGCTGTGCAGGATAGACAGATGGAAGTAAACATTTTTAGCTTTGTAATAAAATGACAAAGTTTTTAACAAACATTGACTGCAAAAAAAAGACATTCAAACTGCATGCAAGATTGTATGAATCACATTTCTAAGTACCTATGTCACAATAAATTCTCACTTGATAGCAAGACAGCAAGGTTACGAGTACTAACAGGCAGCCCAATGCTGCTGGTGGAATTAATGATGATATAAATGTTCATGACTAATCAGGCTAATGTTTAAGAATTTGGTTTCTGTAATGTAAATGGAGTCTACAGGTGAATTTCAGGACACAAGACTACTTAAAAAGAAAGTTTCCCCAAACAAGAAAATAAAAACTCCAATAAAAGAAAAAGGTACAAGAAAAATTCATCAAAAACAGGATTAGAGAATGAAATGGGTAAAAACAAATTGTAAAAGCATGTCTGTAAAATGTGATTTAGGGAGAAAACCGGTGTCATCTCTTGACAGTGTTCTAAAGCATAGTGGGATGGATAGCCTTTAGGATGTTTGCTAGATATTGGAATGGCCTGGAGGGTACCGTCTGAGGATGTCAGATTCACTCAGGCCAATAACAGTATAAGAGCTCTTGATAGAGCTAAGCGCAAACCCTATCTGAGCCTTAAGTAATAAGTTCAGTTGCGCAATTCAGTCATGAAGAAAATGGAACCAGTGGCGGCGAGTTTGAAAGTGAACTATGAGAAGAAAAGAAGGGATTCTTTGTTTTGTGGAAACAGGAGTTTACGTGGGTCAGGAATGATGACAGCATTCCAGGTATGCATTGTGTTGCATGCCCACAGTTCTTTTTTTCATGTGTACCAACTGCAGGAAACAATCACTTGAGGGCCATGCAAAAAGCCGCCAACATCCCGTCATCATTTAAAGGCCCAATCCTTGTTCTTAAAGTGTGTGATATTCTGACTCTACTGATTAAATCTGCTGTTCCAGTTCACAACAAGACAGACTTTTCCCCTCTGCTGCAGCACCTCTCTATCGCTCCTCTTATCTGTCCATCAAAAAAACCTCACACACTACAGGTGAACAGATTCTATTGTTGGGCAAGCAATGTAAACATGGTTTACCACTACCACTTCGCATAGTCTTTTATTTTAACATAAAATAAAAATATCATACATAGCAGCTTTAAATATATTTGAGGCTGGAAATCTTTAAATTCAAAGTTGGAAATTCAGCAAAGGAACACAAGTATTTGTTTAAAGATTCAGCAAAAAACATTTGGACCAGCCCTGCAGTCAAAACAATAACACGGGAATCTGCACAACAAGTAATATGAACACACACCAAGATCAAGCAGGTCGCAGGTAGCTCTATCTGTAATAAGCACATCACATTTTCTAACATCAGCTAGAGTAACTATAGTCTCTATAAACCCTGGAGTTAATCTAACCTATTTGCCTTTCACTTTTCAGTTTAAGTGGTTGTTTTAACAGCGGCCTATATGTAAAAACAAAAATAAAAATGGATGTATGACTTACAGCTGTTATCCAATTAAATCATTCTTATTTTTGTTGGTTCGCACCTTACTTAGTGCTATATTACATATCCACATTGCAAAAAGGACCAGAATCACATAGAATCAATTAAGAGCAACACATCAGAAGCTACTGTAACACATTGTCATACGTGCAGCGCCATCTTGGCTAGTACAAACACAAGATCAATTAATTTAGTACCATCTACCTTAACTCACAGTAAAGTACTCACTAAACCCAATTGCTGAACTTAAAATAAAACAAAAATGTTCTTTCAGAAAATGTACCATCTAGACTTACTGTCTAAACTACCCATCTACACACAGGGCTCCAGACTAACTTTTTACATTGGTTGCACTGGTGCACCAGCACATTTTTTCACTGCACCTTTTGGCACCACAATAATACATTTTAAGTGTTACCTTTTTTAATCAGCTCCCATACACATTGGTAATTTCTCAACACATTATGTAAATGATTGTAAACAGGAATAAATGTTATTTTCTTTATTTAAATCACAAGAAATCGCAATAACCTCAATTGTTTAAAAAAATAAAATTAAAAAAAACTTAAAAAGTGCTGACGTTTAAAGTGCTTGATAAACTCAAATAAATGAATAAATCAAACTCAAATAAAAACATAAAAATAAAAGTGTGTGGCTTCGATACCAAAAGTATCAATACTGCAGATACTATGTCTCATTTTTTTTTTTTTTTTTTTATGTTCTT
>OMKK01036114.1:0-11141 GCA_900302305.1 Polymixia japonica | reverse complement strand
ACACACACACACACACACACACACACACACACACACACACACACACACCCTAGCTCTGTACCACCTCTGTATAAACACACTGTAGGCATTTGATATCTAACATTTACCAAAGTGCTTACCAAGTAATTTTTTCCTTTCTTTCGTGAGGCAGTGTCCATAGAGCGATGCTCCATTTCCTAGCAAGTAGAGTGCTGAGTAATTAAAAGCCTCTTCAAGCCCCCTCCATCGAAGGAGGAGGGAGGAGGAGGAGGAGGAGGAGGAACCCTGGGAAAATGACACAGCACAAATTAATCAAACACTTTATTAACACACTTGTGTTCGCGGGAGTAACAGACGTCTCTGCCGGAGCTATCTGCGCCGTACTCCATCGCTTGGATCTCGACCAAGTAGGGTCTGTTCTCCGACCGCACGTGTACACGCACGCGCACGGGACAGGAAAACGCACGGGCCGTGGCACGCACAGACACCTATATACCAAAACACACCTAGACAAACAGTAGCTCGCGCACACGTTCAAACACACACACACGCAAATAGCGACACATATACTGTACGCCGAGACACACGCAGACAAGTACCGGCATGCACAAACAAACACTGACACACACACACACACACACACACACACACACACACACATACATACACAGTATAAGATATATACATTTATACACATACATTAACACACACACAGCCACACGCACTCTCTCTCACACACACACACATGCACTCTCTCTCTCACACACACACACACACACACACACACACTGACAGAGCCATAGTCAATGTGTTTCCTCCTACAGACCAAGAGGTTCAACATCTCATAACCAATCCTGCTATGTGTTTTATAAGGACATACAACACAATAAAGTACAATTTATAATACAATGTAAGCCATCTAACAGTCCATAGTCCCAGTGTGCAGGCTAACGTTCACATAGAGGCTCTATTAGACTACAGATGTCTAACAATATTTCCTGGGACCCCAACATGGGAAGATTTTCATTGTTGTTGATTAAGTATTGATTGAAACTTTTAACAATAGTCATTCTTATACATTCTCAAACTGGATTAATTTCTAGTGAATTAAATTATAATGTTTTATATGTGTTGGTTGTTGCTCATGTCAGTCCTGCTTACACATACTCAAGAGATGTTCTCAGACATACTACCAGAGCAAACTGAAAAAATGTACACATTAATGAACAATGTAACTATGATTTATATATGGGATTTGCAGTGAAGCCAGAGTCAAAACAGCTTGGAAATACATTGTTTGAACAACTGCCTACTAGCTTGTACACTAACACATACACAATGTCCACAATCATTTACATTAATTCAGTGGCAAAAATAACTACCATATTTAATCACCTCAACAAGCTCAAAGCAGACTGTTACCTATTACAACAAACAAGTATTAATATCAAAACACAATAAGTTGAAAACCCCAACATTTAAACAGACCTTTTCAGCATCATATAACACCAAGAAAGGAAATGTTTCAATACTGATATCCTGTACATACATAATACTACCCTTACTGACCTGGTTTCATTATTATAAACGACTCAATCAATAACAACAAAGTTACCATAGCTACCAAGCACTGATGACTCTACATTTTTCCACAATTTTATCACATTTATTTCAGATATCTGTACTAACACAACAATCACAGGGGATGACTTTAACGCCATCATCAAGCCACCATCCAAACCAATCACTCCACCAGCTTTAGGCCACAGAACAGAAACAGTTAAACAGTATATAAATGACTTTGGTCTTGGCAATAACTAGGGACTGCTAAACCCATCCGCAAGACAATACACAGACAGTACTTCTCACTGTACCATCAATCTTTCTCCAGAATAAACTATTTTCTCACTAGTAGCTCTGTATTCCAATATTCAAATCCACCCCATTGCCATTTCGGATCAGTCTCCAATCACCTTAGATCTATCCCATCCGCAAGTCAGAAACCAGCCACCAGATGGCGTCTCAATACATCTCCGCTAAGAGATACTGAATTTGTGACTTTTTTCAAAAACGAGTGGGCATTCTTCATTGAAACAAACGTCTCCAGAAATATCTGCTTCTTTACAAAAAAGACCTATTACCTAATACCTATTTTGAATACAGCAATAAGAATCAGAATTCCTTTTATTGCCGAATATATTTGCACATACAAGGAAAGTGATTGGTGAGGTTGGTGCATAAGAGCATAATCAATCAACACAATATAAGCAAAGTATTTACAAGAAGAGCTAACACAAGCTATGAAATGACAAGTATTTGCACAGTTATTAGAAAACTATAACTATAAATTATGTGACTAATAACTTGATCAGCTTGCCACACCCCACTCAGGAACAAGCTAATTATATTAATAGACCATTCACAGATAAGGAACTTGAAAAAGCCATTCACCCTATGTCAAATAACAAAGCTCTGGGCTCTGATGGCTACCCTGCCCTATAAACAGTTCTGGGAAACCATTTCACCATTTTTTATGATGATAACAGAAATTAAATCCACCTCACATGGTCCATTCCATATGAATACGGCTATACTTTTATTGCTACTTAAGCCTAATAAAGACCATACCCTCTGTTCCAGCTACCACCCACTCTCACTCATCAACTCAGACCTGAAAATGATCTGCAAAGCACTTACAATTATACTCAAACCCATCATGTAGCAACTAATGCATCCAGACCAGTCAGGTTTCATTAAAGGCAGACATGCATCCAGCAATACACAGCACCTTTTTAACATTACAAATTATAGAATATTGTTATTCTCAACATTACAAAAGAGAACGTTTATTCAACAGATAAAAGCACTTTATAAGTCACAGAGAGCTGTAGTCATTATTAGTGGTATGACATCACAAACCTTCACACAACAGCAGGGAACAAAACTAGGATGTCCACTCTCTTTGCACTATTCATCAAACCACCGAACCACCAAGCTGTCATTCAACAAAACCAAGAAATAATTGGAATTCAAACGCCAAACTCAAGATCAGTCTATATGCAGATGATGTATTGCTATACATTCAAAACCCTCATACCTCACTACAAGAAACCTTCAACCATATTGACACATTCAACCAAAATGAGTTGGAATGCTGCTGTTTTCAACGAACCCATCTACTTCTCTCCACTGGTAACATCACATATCTTGACATAAAAATCTCTTGAGATTTTTTCTGACACCAAGTTCTGGACTAAAATCTACCCTAAAATCTGCCTTAACACCTTTACCATGACCTCATCCAGCAACACGGGCCTCACTAAACTCTGACATATGTATTCACTTTTGTAGGCAATTTCAAAATAGCAGACACTTACTACCATGCCACCTGGCTCTGCCCTCCTGTACAATAGTTTTGGGTAAATATCACACATTCCATATCTGCGTTCCTAGACAGCTGCATTCTTCCCCACACTGTGTTTAATTGGCGATACCTGCATTCTCAATACCCCAAACCATCATGACACTCGTCTTAGTCATTTTATCTATTGCCAAGAAAACAATAATTTTGGATTGGAAAGCCAGACACAAATTGATCATCACACAATGGATAAATCTATTAACAGACTGTTATGGAGTGTATAATGGAGGACCCAAAGCACGACAATAGAGACAAGTAACTAAAAATAACAGATTTAATGAAAATAAACTACTACCTATAATACTAAACTAATAAGACTAGAAACTAAGAGGGCAAAGGCAAAATGGGATAGTCAGACAGTCCAGGATCAGGGCAGACGGGATAGTCGGGGAGAACTAGCGGTGGTCGAGGGAGCCGGGCGGACAGAATAATCGAGGGACGGACCAGGGTCAGGGCAACCAGCGAGTATCACTTTGTAGGATCAGACGAGGGTCGGGGCCACGAGCAAGCAGGAAGAACTGGAACAAGCGAGGGTCGAGGTAGGCCGAAGACAGCGTAGTCGGCGGTCGCAGGAGCAAGGCAAGAGAATACTCAGACTTAAACAAGTACAGAGCGGCTGAGAAGCAAAACTGAATAGAAATTATAATGAAATTAGACTATTCCTCATTTTTCTGGGGACTTCCTGGGACCCCCTGAAAGACCCTGGGGGGACCCCACTTTTGAGAACCACTGTCGTAGAGGACATCAGGCTACACTGCATACATCTACTGGTCTGGCACCATTAGCTGTTACAGGGCTGAGTGTGAGAGCTGGTATGTCATCGGGGTTAACAAGTGGACACCTTTTATTCAATAATCAAACGTGTTCTGGAATACAGTCTGCCAGGACACTGCCTGCTCCGGTCCCAAGGACAGGCTCCAGCATTCTGACCTGGGAACTGCTGGGAGGGTCAGTGGTTGTCAGCCGGCCCCCATCAACAAGCTGCATGATGTCAGGATAAAGAATAGGGCAGGGAGGATACCCACTGTTCCAAAAACGTTCCTCTAGAGCATTAGGTGTACGTAGGTTTTTATTCCAAACAAACACTACACCAGCTGACTGTACACCGTCAACCAGAGAGTGAACTATACAGTCAAATCAGCTGCTGTATTGTTTGGTTAGAATGAAAACCTGCGTAGACTTGTCCTCGGATGGTACGTGATTGGGAACCACTGCTGTAGAAGTCATTATGGGCCAAGAGCACGTCAGCTTCCCGACATCTTCCTGCATGCTTCCAGCCACCCTAAGATTCACCTCCCGCTCTCTCTGGGCTGCTCCTCTTCATCATGTAGAGCTGCTTGTAAGCCTTATTACTGTCACTATTTATTACCAAACTCTTTTATTATTGACCAGTTGATTTGGTGCTCACTCTAGTGGCATTGATGAGTGAGGAGCTAGTTCTTTTTGTATTATTGATTAATATATATCTATATTGATTCTGTTGACTTCCCGGTCCCTGTCTGGCGTTCCATGTGGGCCTCCTGGGGATTTCATGTGTTTATTTGAAATTTAATTGTGTGTGTTTCTCTTGTGTTTATAGTGTTTGTCCTTTTTACAACATGTATTTATTGTGTGTTTTTATTGTTAATCTTGTCTGCAGACCACGTTTTTGTGATGGGACAGTAATGTTTCAAATTTAATTCAATTCAATATATTCACAGAGAAATGAGGAGGGGTTACTGTAGCATAGGCTGATTATTGGAAACACCAACTGGACGGTGCTGTGAAGTCTGGAGGAGGAGAGAGACGAGCTGCATGGGAAGCTGCAGAGACACACCCGACACTTTGATTTCAAGTCGGCAGCAGAGGACTTTACTGCAATGAAAAAAGACAAAATAAAATGTTACCTGGTATCCTAGAGGCTACATTTGATGTCATGCAGGCCTGGACTTTAATTAAGCAGGCTACAGATGTTACAGATGTTACAGGCTACAGATGTTACAGATGTTACAGGCTACAGATGTTACAGGTTACAGATGTTACAGATGTTACAGGTTACAGATAATAGCCTACATTTTAGTGGTTAATGTTGATGTTTTGATCAATTGTTACTGTTTGTTTTGTTACTGTTCATTAAATAGTCAAACTGATTTGAGGTCGTTGTCATTCTTTTGTCCATCTAGGTGTACATTATATTTGTGTTTATAACATAGACAGTTATTGAAACATGACCAGTAAGTTTCAAATTTGTCTGGTAAAATAAATTGTTTCCAGACCAGCAAGAAAAACTCCTAGTGGAAACCCTGATATACAAACATATATAAACAGCTTCTGGATGTTATTCTTTATTCATTATGCACACATCTAACATCCTGCATGTAAAGACATAACATATTGTATATTCTTAAATCCAATCTGAAATTACAATAAAAAATACATTTAGATGCATCAACTATGACAATATAATGATTAAGTGTAAACACAGGATCAGAAGGCCTTACTGCAGTGTTCTACCATCACTCCCAGTGGAGTCCACACCATCATACTGGTATAATCTCCCCAGATTATCCTAACAGATGGTTGATGGATAATAAAATAGAAATGTATCAACAGTTGGTACAATTTGAAGTATGGAAGCATTCTGAATGTATACAAGTGTGTGTGTTCTATGTACAGTGTGTGTGTGTGTGTGTGTGTATCAACATTCAGGTGTGTATCCGTTTGTGTGTGTTAACAAGACTGTGGTTATGACTGTTGACATCACACAGTTCACACTCTTACCAGGCTTGTTAACATCAACATCTTCATTCCAGAATTAGATATTCATCTGAAGAAACTGACGCCTACTTCTGACTGCCTGCATGATATTTATCAGTACCGGTTATTATTATAGCTATGAGTCATCTGAATACCTTTACTTACCAAACTGTTATGATTGTTTGTTTGATGTGTGTTTTTGAGATGGCTGATGAATATCAGGTAGAAACATTTTACATATAGAAGTTAGCTAATCTAAAAACATCTGATTCAGCGTCTTTATATCACAGAATAACATCAACATTTTACTTTATCTGTCTTTCATAGCATGATTGAGCCTTGCCATTGGTTTGGTAGTTTAGCCCAATTTTCATTTTGTTAAACCAATACTGAATACTTGATTACAATATGTTAGATATTTGAAGCTTGAGTTAACTAGGAACATATTTCATGTTGCCTTTGAATCACAGACCTTGGATCAGTGTTTATCACTGTGAGCTTCACATGACTCAAAATAAGTCTTTTAATCTGAATTGAAATGGAGGCTTAAATGATTAATTTAAGAGTGTTTCAATTGCAATCAGCTAAACGACTTAATTTAGAACATCTGAAATAAACCAAATAATTAATTTGAGAACATGTGAAAAGAGCTAAAAGATTAATTTGAGTATAGCAAGGAAGTAAATGATTCATATAAGTAGAATTGGAAGGAGCTTTAGTGTTGAATGGAGCCAAGTGATTCAGTTCTAAATGACTCTGAGCCAGTTTGATCCAACAGTTAAAAATAGACTTTCTGTGGTTGAAGAAGATCAGACGCACACACTCACAAACACACACACACACACACACACACACACACACACACACACAACTCTCTCTCTCTCTCTCTCTCTCTCTGACACTGTCTATGTCTCTCCATCGCTGTCTTCCTCTCTCTCTCCCTCCGTCTCATGAATTAAAGAGCAGAGCAGGTCCAAGGGGAAGGAATTATTCAGGCAGATCTGCTCTCTGACAGAGGAGGGAGGAGAGAGGAGGGAGGAGAGAGGAAAGAGGAGGGAGGAGGGAGGAGAGAGGAAAGAGGAGGGAGGAGAGAGGAGAGGACCGGGGGAAGGGGAGATAAACAGAGCTGCGAGGGGATTATGAGATTCGTTAATATCGTTGAGATTTACATGTACGTATTGTGAACCAGGCCTCCTGAATGAGGTTTTTGTTCTTCCTCGTACCTCAATGAGGCGTGTAGATTAGAATGCTTTGGTGTTTCAATCATGCTTAGAGGGGGATGCACAGATCCACGTACGCATATATAAACACAAACACACGTGCGCGCTCGTACGAAACCACGAGCGCCCGCGCACGTGCACCCTGCCTAGGATGTTCTCCTGTCACTCCCACTCTCAGATTAAGTGCTGCACATCTGAATTTGTGACTCACACGGCGAGATAAAGCCATGTTTATATATGCACAACAACTGATGTAGTCATTTCAGACGGTTTTCTATTTTCACAGCAATTTCACAGCGAGGTTTCTGGGCCCAACGTTCTTAGCTTGAAGTGTCTTGGATCTAAGATAAGACGTTACAATGAGGTGACAAATGATTGTGATAGAGATGTGCCGGGGAAAAAAAGACCTCCTTATGTGAAATTCAGTATTCAGATTGAGTCGCTAGCCACCTCGGGAGCGGGTTCATATAGGCACAAACACAGTGGCTCCTTCCGGATGAATATTTAACAAGACATAAGTTATTCTTGCATCTGCAGAATGCCAATGAGCTACAGTATATCTCTCACCTTACTGTCAATGAGAAGCCGAGTCTAGAGAGGAACACGATGTCCTGTTTCACTTATAGGTATAGATTTCAAGATTTTACTGGTCAGTCTTGGTTAGGTTTGGCCCCCGAGCTGTTTCACGGACATTTTATGACTGTATTGTTGCTGTCGGGGCCCCTGGGCTTTAGGATGACCTGTCTGAGGTACTTTGGTGAGCATCACTATCATCAAAAACACTTTTAAATTCTTTGCTTTTACGTGATGTCGCTTATATTGCTATTATATTGTTTTAACATTTGTTTTAGTTGACGAAGCAATTTCCACATTTTCCTCCTCTTGTAGAGTTCACGTTTGGTGAACTTTGACCTGTGAGAACGTAGTCGTAGTAGCAAAGAAGTGTGTGTGGTTGACCCCACTTGGCTGTAGTTTTCGAAACACTGAGCCAGGATGGAGGAGAGTTTGATTGTTCCCATTTCTATTTTTTGTATTGTATAATATTGTCCTTGGAGATTAAAAACCGAACGTAAATAAATGGAAAATGTATCAATAGCATCAGTTCACGCTACAAACGAGCAAACTGATTTCCACACGCGTCACATGCTGGACATTCAGCACGACAGGAATCTTTTCGTCTTGGCAGCTGAACATCCGCCCGCAGTCGCTCACGTGTGACCATGCTATTAGCTTAGCTTTTTTTTTATTCTTAAAGCTCTTTCTAAACCCTTTTGTAAACACGTTCTGTACAAATAAAGTTTATTATCGTTATTATAATCTTATTATCATTACATGCCGGTGTCAGGGCTGGTATCTCTGCGCTTTGGGACAGATTTGTGTCAGATCACCAGGCATCATTAGAGGTCGCAGGTCAAACTTAACGGAGCAATGCATGATGTGATTAAACCTCTGCTCCCAGTGACAGGCTCAGGAGGATTAAAGACACACACACACGCACGCACACACACACACACACGTACGTACGTACGCACACACGAACACAGACAGAGACACACACACACACTCACCGTGACTGTTACAACGTGAGGTTTCCACCAGCCTGTTGTCCTGGTCATAACAGACCATGGCCTGGTAGCGATAGCCCTGTCCGCACTCCTTGATGTCCCCCTGGACCTTCATTCCCAGCACGCTCTCCACCCGGCCGCCCTCCGGCAAGATGCAGTCCGACCATTTACCCACCGGCTGGGCGTTGTACTTGTCGCAGGGGCAGTACTGGGTCTCGCTCAGAGGGTACATCTGGGTGTTCTTGCACCGGTCCTTCTTTTTGCTCCGGCCTACGGGGCGGAGAGAGGGAGAGGTTGAGCGGGCCCACCTCTAGAGACTCTGCCCGGACTTCTGTCTCTGAGCTCGGGCGCCAAAACCGGACAGTCGCGCACGAAACCAGATCCGACCCGGTGGGTCAGATCGCATTTCCTACAGCATGAGGCAGACTGAAGATAACAGACCGAATACTTTGCTTTATTTGGTTTATCGTTGGAGGAAGCTGTCTCCATCAGGTAAATGTGATTTGGGAGTCTGACGTTCTTCCTTCCTTCCCTTCTGTCTGTCAAACTGTCTGTCTACAGTAACTCACTCTGCCACTCTCTAACTGCCTGTCTCGCTCGGTCTTGCTCATTAAAATCACTGTGATGTGGTTCCTTGTGCGTACTGCGCCAGGGGACCCGAGCTGATTGTTACTAATTGCATCTAAGGCGGATACCACCGTGAAGTATCCCACAATCCTTCAGTCAAGGTCATAGCTGGAGTCTAGGGGAGGTTTACATCATAGGCAGCAGCATATGTTTAAAGCAATAGGTTTTCTTCCTGTGTTTCTGTGTGTGGATAGACTTTTTCTTTATAAAGGGCCTTTCAAAAATAAATGTTACATGGTGATGTACAATCATAAAAGAAAATAAAAATAGATGAAATAAATTTAAAGTTAAACAGAAATCATAAAAAAAAGGATAATAAAATAAAAGAAGACAAACACATTACAAAATAATATAGAGTTCGTTTTATAGTTTTATATAGAGATACGTTTAATTTTTAATGTTTTTAATATCTAAAGGGGGCCGATTCCAAAGAATGAGAGTGAAAACTAAGGCAGAAGCCCTGAGAGATCTGACTTTACAAAGACACAGAAGCCTTTTAACAATTCTGGCAATTTTAAAAATCAATTCTGCACTCAGTATGTAACCAAGGCAGAGTGACCTGCAGCGAGTTTTAGTATTTAGGACATCGACACACAGGGCAACTCTTCAGAGAAACCCGGACGGGCAGCGTTGCTGTATTTCAGTCACGCAGGGACATCAAGTTGGCCCAGAGACATCTGAACAGATTTACGACCCTGCACTTTCTTTCACTGTCTGCCCATTCCTCTTTAAACCGCCTTACATTGAATGCAAATTAACCTGTCCAAAACGGATCCAAAACACCACTCTGTCGTTAAAACGCGTTGTTTTCCTCACCTATCAGTGCCCTCTTCCTGGTGCGGACCCCCACGCAGTCGGCCGTGCAGGAGGAGAACTTGGACCAGTTGGTGAGCTGGCAGTCGTCTTGGCAGGGCAGCTGGCAGTGTTGAGTGATGGACGGCATGGCCTTGGCAGATCGCAGGCACTCGCCGATGTCGGCTTGAGTCCCGTCCAGCTGCCGACACGACACCGCTGGAGGAATTGGGAGGAATTAGAGGAAGCAAGGCTGGATTACGAGGTGTAAGAGGCCATTTTGTTGTTTGCTCTTTATTTTATTTTTTTTGGGAGATACTGATTGGTAGTCATGATGGGTTGTTTGAAAGTGCAAAGTGGTAGTTTTCATTCGGTAGGATATGAAAAATAGATCAAAACTGTGTAATTATGTCAGATCTCATGTGGGTTAGGCAGTGCCAAAATAACTGTTTTGAGTGGTGCACACGCATATACATTGGTTTGATGTCCACAAACCAAATTATCAACACTTCTTTGTGCATTCAATAAAACACTATTACTTGGGGTATTGCAATATTTCATATTTTCTGGTGCCAACAATCTGCAGGATTGTAGTGCCATACCGAAATCAATCTCTAAGCACATTTGAACCCCCTGGGTACTGGCTATTGGTTTGGAAAGCCTCCCTCTGCTTGTGTGTGAGGTCAGGTCTTACAGCTTGTGTGTGTGTGTGTGTGTGTGTGTGTGTGTGTGTGTGTGTGTGTGTGAGAGAGTGAGAGTGAGAGAGAGAGAGAGAATAGAGAGTGATTTATGCCAAACCCC
>OMKK01036113.1:11695-28614 GCA_900302305.1 Polymixia japonica | reverse complement strand
GTTGAAAATTAAAATTTTGATGTTGACATTTGCAGTGCGTACGAAGGCCTGTGTATTGGTAGATGTTTGATGTGATTTTCTTTAAAAACTCTCAGACAGGTGTCATCAGTATGTATTTCTCCCAATATTCAAGCATTTGAAATGTGTTTGTGTGTGTGTGTGTTACAGATCAGTGGATGGACTCATACTCTCCCCGACACAATCATCACACACTTGTTTGGAAAGGTAAGCTGTTACTTTGACCACAGCAGCTGGCTTCAGTTACCATGACAACAACAACTTCCTCTCACTTCCTGATGTTCTGTTCTGTTTGTCATGCTTACTTTCTAATGGATTTTTCAGGAAGAAATCCAGAACAATCACGATCTCATTGCTACATACCGTCACCACATCGGGACTTCTATGAACCAGTCTAATGTGGGTCAGTTCCTCCGATCCTACAACAGCCGAGGTGCTCTGGAGATGGAGAGGCCTGTTCCTGGAGGAAACATCAACGTCAGGACACTCAAGTTAGTACAAGTCTGACTTTTTGACCCTTCCCCTAAAACCCAAAACATGTGTCTATGTCTATATAATCTATGATTAAGTGGAGAGGCCTGTCCCTATAGGAAATATACATTAAATCACAAAAGTTAAGTCAACCCCCTCACATTAACCTACAACCTTAGCCTTTCAAATCCTTGCTATACCTCTCTTGTCTAATTCTGGATTCTAAGAGGGCTTTTCCTAGAGGAAAGATCATTGTCAGGACATTGAAGTTAGCACAGATCTATACCTAAACCCTAGAGCCAAACCTGTAGCTCTTCCCTACTAATCATGATGGTGATCATCACCAATAAGCCATTTCATTATTGCAGAGTCCAATTGCTCAAGATAGAATCTAAAATGCTCAACAATCTGTCGAGGGAATTTGTACTCCCTCAGTTTGTAAGTCTATGAGGCTCTGCCGTTCTGCTGTGTTGTCTTATCCTGCCTGTCTGTCTGGCTGTTTTACCTGTTTATCTCTCTTACTTGTTTGCCTCTTTATCGTGGCTGTCTTTCTATTGTCTGCCTGTCTCTCTCTGTGTAGGTGCACCACGCTGCTTGTTGTAGGAGATAACTCCCCAGCTGTGGAGGCTGTGGTCGACTGCAATTCTAAACTCAACCCCACCAAGACCACATTGCTCAAGGTAACTGGCAGACTGACTAATAAAACAACTGACTAAATAAACAAACTTGATTGCATTGACTTGTGTTAGGAATAAGAACTATTATATCATCTCGCATTGATTACCATAATGCCCTGTTCTCCTGACTCAAACATAATAACTGCTATGCTCCAGTAGCATTGGCATGGCTACGAGTAGTAAACTTTTTACCTGGCATTAATCGAAATATTAGATGTGACAAATCTCATATAAGACCTATATTCTATTTGGGTGCAGCTATTAGGTTTCTTTCAAAAAGAAAAAGGAGTACAAAATGTAATGAAACCTCATTCCCACAAACTTTCTGATGTCAACAATAAGCACTGCAAATGTCTGATTTCAATGTTGTGGATGAACTGCCCAAAATCAGAGTTAATTCCAAATTGCACAGCTCATACATTTCTCAGCATGCTAGTCATGTTAGCATGTTAATCTCAGTCTACATCCAGTATGTTGTCTCATCTGAAGAATTTACACGCATGACTAAAGTCAGCTAACTTTGAATCGGAGCCTGTCTGACTAACTAACCAAATGGCCTGCTGGGTAACTTCATTCAAGGTCAAACTGAGTGATTGATTAATTGAGTGACTCATTAACTTACTGAATACTGACTAATTAAGTAACTTACCAACTCTAAAGATTTACCAACTACCTGACAAATATCTGACTATCGGACTAACTCAGTAATTCACCAAGTACCAAATCAACTAACTGACAAATCGACTAACTACATGACTGACCATTTAACTAAATGACAGACCGATCTACTAGCTAACTGACTGATAGACTGGCTAATTTCCTGAGTAAAGACACACCCTTAACCCACACTAAACCTCAGAGTACTGTCCAACAGCCTGTTGTTAATCACAATCCTGGGCAGAACAAATAAAGAAATTAATGAATAAAGTAGAAACCTAAGGCCATAATATGCTCTGTTATTGATCAAATGCATATCAGTTTCTATCAGTTTTACATTTTTAATTGATTGAACTAAACACGAACTGATCCCAGGACAACATTTCACTTCATTCTGACCCTTTCCCTTACACTGCACATAACATCTTCCCTTTAACCTTCCAGATGGCAGACTGTGGAGGACTTCCTCAGGTGGATCAGGTAGGCTCACATTCCTCTTGCCATTGGCTAATCTACTGATGACGCTGCAGAATCTCGTCTCCTAATTGGCTAGATGAAAAGCTCTGTCTCTTGTCTCACACTGTCTCGTATTCTGTCTCATTCTGTCCACAGCCAGCTAAAACGGCAGAGGCCTTGAAATATTTCATCCAGGGCATGGGATACAGTACGTAGCTATATTTTAATCTTAAAATATACATTTCAACATAAACTATTCCATTTACCTAAAAACTACACCATAACATTAACCTTTACCTCTAAGTTTAAAATCAACTAAGCCCGTAACTTCAAAAATATATTACTTAAAATTAGCAATATATAGTTCAACCCGGAAACTATACCTTAACATTATCTGCATACCATAAAATCCAGAATAAACGCACATGGCCAAACGGTGTTTGGTCAACGGTCAATAATCCCGTTAACCGCTGTGTCGCTCTTCCCTTCTTTTACTCCCTCCCCCCGCCGCCGCCTCCCCAGTGTCCAGCGCCAGTATGACCAGACTGGTTCGGTCGCGAACAGCCTCTGGTTCCAGCATCTGCTCCTTCGACGGCTCCCGGAGCCGCGCGCACACCAACGAGCTGCAGCGCGGGCGGACGCACGCGTACGGCTCCGAGGAGCAGCGCGGTCGCTCGCACACCGACGTCTCCATGGAGAGCATCTCCAACAGCAACCTGGACCACAGCATCACCAAGTCTACCGAGGTGTCGTGCTAGGACGTGTCCGACGATGGCAAGAATTCCCATGTCCTTAACTGTGAAGCTTTCCTATTTACCTCACCGCAACCAACCGACCTTTCTTTCTTCGTGCTAACCCTACAGCCTTGATTTGTTCTCTCATCTACCCATCTCCTCTTCTGCATTGTTTCCTCCGTCCTTATATCTTTATATCTCTACCTGTCTTAGCTGATGCGTTACAGGTCTTGACCCAGTCTCTCTCCTACTGCATCTACTTCCCTCCCCAAACCCTCTTTATGGTCTGACCCAACCACATTCTGCCTCTGTCCCTCTCCATCCTACTGTGTTTGTTCCTAACCTCTATCCATATGCCCTGTCTTCTGCCTGCTTCCACCCATCCCCCTGTAAACTAACCTCTGTCCTCACCCCTCCCTGTCAGCCTTTCCAACCAACTTTGTCTGTCCCTACCTATCCCTGTCTGCCTCTACCCCTCTACCTCTACCCCTCTAACTTTACCCCTCTGCCCTCCACCTCTACCCCATTGCCTCTACCCCTCTACCTCTACCACTCTACCTTTATCCTGCCCAACTGCTATCTGTCTTACCTCTACGTCTTTTCTCCTGCCCTATCTGACCCCATCCCTGTCTGCACCCCGGTATCCCACTCTTTCCTTCCTCTCTTCTCCTTCCCTTGTATCATTCTCATCTCCTGTTTTCTCCTCCCTTTCTTATTCCCTTTCCTCCTTTCCTTTACCCTGCTTCTGTCTTCCATCCTCTCCTCTCCTCTCCTCTCCTCTCCTCGTTGCTGCTGACATTCTACAAGAGGTTCTGTTGCAGGCCTCGTAGTTCTCTGATGCTGACACTGATTTGCACTGATTATTATAAAGAGCTGGTAAAACCGACAACAGAGATGTATGGATGTAAAACTGACGTGTATTTTCACGAAAAGCCTGTTCAAACTGACATGGATTTATACAAAACTCATATGTGTATTCATGTAAGATGAGTGTAATTCAGATGTACTATATATACGATATATATTGTCTAACTGGTATATATTCATAATGTAAGAATGTGTAAAGTTAGTATACTTTCATTTATAAAACAGTGTTTTTAAAATGTATTTTTTGGGAACAGGCTGTGTATCTTTTATAGGAATGCGCATCTATTAATGATGAAACTGGTTTAAAATGTATAGAGAGTCTATATGAAACACCTGTGTATTCATATTTGTAGGAATGTGTAATGTTAATATACTTTCATTTACAAAACAGCTTTTTAAAATGTATTTTCCGGGAACAGGCTGTGTAAAGCCAATATGTATCTATAACTGTAAAGATATGTAATGTTCAATTAAATTATCAATACATAGTATATGCTGTAACCATCTCTGGTGTTATCCATGAGAAACAATTGTTTTAATAAACAGCTGGTCATTCTCTCAATCAACTGGTCCATGGCATTATTTGAACATGTCCAACAGTCTGGTTTTCTGATATTAGTACTGTGACATAGACAGACAGAGACCAGGTTATACTGGGGGCACCATGTTGTGGTCCCTTCTAGATCTAACAAGAGTTGGCTGTACATATGTGCCAATGCTTCCCATAACCACCATGGTCAGATACCCAACATTGTAAAGATTAGCTGGCGTAGGATCACCAGTTATGGTTGTGGTTATCATGACTGCCACTGAAAACTGTAAGGACAAAACTCTGTTAACCTATAGCTGTCCCCACTGTGTTAAAGCCTGACTATATAGTAGCACTGGCCAATACTTATACATATTAATTAAAACAAGTTAGAAACAGACATTTTGGAGAACTGGCATAACATGAATTTAGATTAATTGATTTAGTTCCATCAATGCAAGGTGTTGATAGATATCAATAAAGGTAAGAATTTAGTATGTGGAAATAAATACAGTATGTTATGATTACAGGCATTGTCACTGATATAATTTCTGACAGCAGTATCCCAGAAGATAAGGAAATGTAGGACTTGGAATTGTTAAAAAGCATAAAATCTTTGAAGGATTACCTACTAATTATTTGAATAGTGTTCAGAGTAATGATGCAATCAAAATTATTCTAGAAGTAATTTATATCACAGATGTATTTTGAAAGAAGCATAAAACTGACTGCTGTACGGTGGAAGAAAAAATATAACAGTGTAGTACTACTGTTTTTCCAGTAGATGGGGCTCTGTAACCTCCATTGCTCTCTCTCTGACTCGTTATCACCAGGCAACAGTCAGGCACCATGATCAGGGTCTGTGCACCAAGGAGAATGGACTGTCCCTTTTTTAATGAATAAAAAAGCTTTTGAAACCTTGCTTAAGGGCACCTCAAGAGTCGTTGTTAAGGAAGAGGAAAGCATCTTCATGTTCATACACATTGCATACATCATTCTTCACTTTCTCCACCCCACCTTTTTTCAGCTGGGATTCAAACCAGTGGCCCTCTGAATCCAAGCTCACATCTCTGAACGGTAGATTGCCTGTTAAAATATGGCTGTCCTACAACAGGTTTTTGAATTTGCTCTTAACAATACGGAATATGTTTTTTGAATATTTCTAGATTTATGGCTTTAGACACTGTTATTTATGACATTGTACTGTACAAATGATCTCACTGCAGTTTTAATGGTCAAACAGACATAGCACTCTACAATGACCTTAGTAAGAGACAAGACACACAAATGGAGAGTATGTAACTAGTTTTTCGGATCCCACCCCTTCTCCAGTCAGAACCAGTTGTCCAGAGGGAGGGGGAGACGAATTATATGAAGAAGCAGTCGTTGATGTGCACATATTTTAAAAGGTTAAGAAAAATAACACGTCAGTGCTGGTTATGAAACATTTCATCTTGTGTATCTAGCGTACGTAGGTAGTTTTGTGTTTCATGGCTGCATCTTAGTTGAAGCATAACAGAGCAATGCAGGGCAAAATAAATAATGGGGAGGCAGCGAGTTGTCATAAATAAGCTCATGAGCATTATAGGCCTGTATTTATCTATAGAAGACCTATATCAATACAAGGATTATATTGTATTGCATTGAAAGGATAATTTTTAAAGGATGTATTTTTAAATGAGAAATATTAAATATAAAATACTTTAGAATACACAATTTGTTATTATTGTTATAATAATGATAAATATTTTGTTTTCCTTTCAGGTTGTCATGCACTCTCATGCAAAATACATGCACTCCCAGTTATTTGGCTCTGGAACCACAGTGGTTTTCAGTTTTCTAATGTAGGAAGAAAATTTGCAGACTAAATTATTCTCAAATCTAGTCTTATGAAACAGCCTACTGATCATTCATAAGACCAAAACTGTTTTACATTCAAATATCTCTGAAACTGAGAACCAAAACATAACCACCAGGTATGTCTGAAAGCACCTACTGTATACAACCTACAAAAACACAAACCATCAACACATTCATGTCCATACAATGCTGTTTCTTCTAAGAAATGTTTTTCTTGGCCTCTGAAACAACATTTTGATTGTGCTCCCAATTGAAACTAATATAGCATTTTTGGGCATGCTCCTTATGGAAACCAGTACTAATGAAATTCTACCCAGCAGGCTGGCAGCTCCTCCAGGCATAGTGGCTTACTTCACCAATCCAATAGTGAGTGAAGCCCTGCTATACACAATGCAACATCATTAAAAGCAGTAAAGAAGTGCGTATTCTGCAACTGATTCGTTTTGGTTTGTCATATTATTTGCATGCACTCCTGAAGTTGTGATTTTTAATCCAGTTTATGACCTTTGTAGCAAGTCAACCCCGTTCTCTCTCCCATCTTTTCCCTATACTATCTAATAATGCAGCTATACCATAACGTAATCTTAAACAAAGAAGTAAACTGTTTAGCCACTTAGCCATCAAGATGTGTGTGTGGCTGCATGCATGAATGCATGTGGTTGTGGTTGGCTGTGTGTGTAGGCCAGTCAGTGGATGGAATGTTTTGGGCTGTTTCTATGAAACAGTGGAGCATAGAGATCCAGGATAGGATTCCAGCAGTCAGCATCACAGCCACAACAACTAAGGATGTGTGTGCGTGTGTGTGATTATTAAACTTCAAGATGCCTTTATTTTGGATTGCATTATAATTTTATGATGTAACTAAAAACTCATGAACTTTGATGTTCAAACATTAAAATATATCCCAGCTGTGGGTTTGATTAAACTCATATGGACATGGTCATCTCGTCTCAATTAATTTCACTCTGCCTTGGTGGTGTGGATTATGTCATACAACACATTAAACCACTTAATCTACACTAGTGTAGATTTGTGAATGTACTTAGGAGTGGATTTGAGGTGTGCTTTAAGTGTTGTTGATATTATGCCAGCTCTCCTCTGTACACCAGCCACATTATAGACCTTTGGATTCGTCTGCCAGTTCTCCTTTCCTCTCTGTCTCTCTCAGTGTCTCTCTCCCTGGCCCTTCAGTGGACACGTAGGGCGCTGTTTTGGACCCCGCTACCCTGCTTAGTCCGGCTTCAGCCATATTGGAAAACCTCAGAATCTTAACAGCAGCGTTGACTGCACGTAACGTTACAGTTTAGCGTCACAGGACACCGACAGCCGACAACCGGGCACGGCGCTGTTGTGGACAAAAACACACACACAGAGAGAGAGAGGGAACCCCGAACGGACAAATATAGCGACCAAGCCACTTTTAATAATAACGGGAATATATATAAAAAAAAACGTCCTGCTTGGGAAAGGTGGTCGGTTACCGAAAGTAGGTGCGGCTGGTCTACAGGGGCGCAGGGGTGAGTATTGAATGTACTGCTGATAGCACAACGTTAGCTGGACTAGCTTAGCATTGGGGGGTAACAGACAGACAATGGGGGTATCACCGTTTCAAACACGGGGTCGGGATGTCTTTTTAGAGATGACATTGGGCTCGGACTGCAGCGAGGTAACTGTATTATAAGATAAATTAAAAATTTTTTTTACGACATTAGGTAATTTGCATTCCTTAGAGACAGTGGTGCAGTGGCCGAAACCACCCCCTCTCTGTAACGCCTGGGTGCAAAGGTCCAGTCGGACCGAGGTTTCACTAAAGCAGAATGCAACGTTTTGGCAAAACATCTGTGTTGCTGGAGTCATGTCAACGTTAGGCCAAAAGACAATGTTGCAAGGAGCGATTTCCAAAGGAAAGCTATCAATTATTAGTAAGTGGCTCTCAATTGTTTGCATTAAGTGCTACCTTATTACTAGTAAAATATTGTAACGTTACTGTTTCTGATTTAGGCCGACTGAAATGTATTAAAATTATAAGAGGCCTTGCGCTTGGGCTACACATTTTACTCGCAGTATACCTCAATATGCCTATAGATTAATATATGTGAGCTGTTAAGATGACATGTCTCTTCTAAACAATGTGGCATATAGCGTAGTGCCCAGCAGCACCATTTATGTGATTTGTCATATTTGTTCTTCAGGATTTCAGGGTTTTTTGGAAGCATAGCTTCCCCTTCATTCCTAATGAAAACTCCAGTTTTCCCCTCTTTCCTCACATTATTTCCTGCTTTTATGTAATGTTCTCCCAATCACATCTTTAATAGATGCCCCCAGCCATGTTCTGACGAGTGTTTCTTTACAGATGGGTCAGGACCCCAAAGCATGTCAGGCTGACAGGGATGTAAACTAAGAGCAACTTTCCAATATTAAATGACAACTAAGTCAAATCTAGATTCTGATGCAAAACTAGTTCAGATCCTCTTCTCTTATTGATTTTAAAGTTAAAGTAGTTGCCACTATTGTCAGAGCTGGCGTCAGTTCAATTTGAATTTATTTAATTCGTTATGTGAATAGAGACTCTATTTCATCTGCTAATGGAAGAACATTTATTCTCACTTATGACTAAAAAGGTCAGATAGGATGTTTTGCTATTTTATTTTCCCAATGAACGATCAAGGAAATCTGCTTTCTGAATTGATTGAATTAAAATCAGACTGACACAGGTCCATTTCAGTGTATTGGAAATCTAGTTAATGTTTACTTGATTAGACGTCTAGCCAACTCTAGGCTTTATGCATTTTTACATGTTATAGCCTACACATGCCTGGGGTCAAATGTATGAACCTGATTTATGTGGACTACTGTGCATCTTTCTTTCATAAATATCATTTGATTGTTGTGCTCACATGGGTGAGCTTTCTCACTTAATTTTTTAAATTATGAATGCAACATTAAGCACTGTTTACAAATACACCTGGGCCCAGGTGTGCGAGAGATGAATGGTAGGGTTTGGAGAAGACGTTAAGGCTTTAGCTCAGTGCTGTGTGTGGCCTCATTTCCTTGTCTACTGTCCTTGTTACATTCACCTGTCCTTTCTCCTTGCCTCCTCTCCATCACCTCTACTGATCTGAAGAGGCAGGGAGAGTGAAGGCAACATGGAGGATGTCAAAGAACCCTGATTACACCTGCCTGGAGTCAGTGTGGAATGGATAGAGATGAGAGGAGAGGAGTGAAGTGATTGGAACAGGAGAGAAGGTGAGGAGAGATGGGGAGTTGAGGAAAAAGGACAGGTTAGGAGGGGTCAAGGTAGGAGAAGGAGCAGCTTTTTTGAAATGTGACTCAGCCCCCAGGTGTGTCAGCCAGAGAGGGAGAGTGGGAGGGTGTTTTCCCTGCCCTAAAGCTGTGACAGCAGAGAACTAGGAAGTGGAAGGAAAGGAGAGGAACGTATACAGGCATCTGCGTTCTAGCAGAGGTTCAATCTGCCATCATGCAGTTTTGGGATTTCCTGGGCTGTACCAATGGAGGTATGTGCGCTCTGCCGGCTTCTATGGTCGTATCAGTAGCTTCGCTAAACTTTTCGGCTATGATTTGGTGTATGGGTGTTCTATGCTAGAGAGATAGAGAAGGTCTGGCAGGCTGACGGTTGGAAAGGAATTTACTCTGCTCACTGCTGTGCAAGCACTTGCATGTGGAAAACCTCACAGACAGGTAGAGCGTTGAGCACTAACAAAGAAGCAGAAGTCTCTGATATGGTGTCAGTCTGCTCTTTTTGCCTTTGATAGCTTTGGTGGTCGGTTCTGACAGACCATCAGAGGCAGAGTGATGAGAGTTGACAAAGGAATAAATGGTTCCATATTAAATGTATGTTAATATTGTTTGCATTGGAACTTGTTTGGATGTGACTTGCTAGTCTTTCTCTTGTGTAACATAGCATGAACGTGTACTGCCTCTGTATTCACAGTGTGTCTTTTGACTTGTTACCTGCA
This sequence comes from Polymixia japonica, assembly GCA_900302305.1. Classification (NCBI taxonomy): domain Eukaryota; kingdom Metazoa; phylum Chordata; class Actinopteri; order Polymixiiformes; family Polymixiidae; genus Polymixia; species Polymixia japonica. The sequence goes on along the minus strand of OMKK01036113.1, from coordinate 18,368 downwards.
AGTTGTGTTGGTTGGTGTGCAGAGATAAATTTCTCAAGGGTGGGATTAAGTAGCCACCTCCTAATCCTACTATTAATATTATTACTGTTACTACTACTTGGTACTTTTATTACTGTGACTATTACTTTTTCTACTGTAATGTAGTCATTCTAACAAAATACTGTCCGACCTCATAGGCAGGGTGCATCACTATGCCAACAAAGAACTGACCGAGCTGTCATTTGGTCTTCTAAGTCCCATGAATCAGTTTGACAGCAGGTTACAGAAGAGAATTTGTTGGCCTTCCAGGCTTGTTTTCATATTCTGTTTTCCCTGTGGAATTTTACCATGAAATGTGTCCTTTGCCTAAAAGACACAAAAGACCTGATGTTAAACTCTTTTTTTGGGTTCAGATCTGAACTTCTAGTTGCGTTCTAAACAGGAAGAGACCACATGGAATCTGATCTTCTTTCCTCCTCAGATAGACATGAAATGGTTAGCTTGCTGTCAGGGTTAAAAGGGAGATTTTCTGTTCCTGTGTAAATGCAGCCAAAAAACTGTAGGCATCAGCTATCGAGTGCCACTATTCTTGCCCACAGGAAAGTTTGTAAAATAAGTTTGGCCATGGACACTTGAACTGACATTCAAAAATCTAAAATATTATATGGCACTGGTGAGCAGTTTTGAGTGTGTTCACATTCTTCCAAGGAACCAGGCTGTGTTAAAGTTTGAATCCAGCTTTAGTTGCCTTTTAATTGACCAACACATCAGTCTACTCTTTCTATAATGGAAATGCAATGTGTTTTAATGGCCATGTAGGGTGCTGCTCTGGACCCCACCACCCTGCCAGTCCGGCTTCAGTTTAACAATCTAAATGAGACAAATGTTAATCTATATGGGACATATGAAAGGACGTTTTACTGTTACTATCTTAGTTCAACCTAGTGTTGTTATCTCTTGTCTTATTCCAGTTGTGGTTGCTTAATTGTACTTTGGTGAATTCCAGGCCAGTTCCATTTCCAACACCCATCCTGTGCCCCAGGGCATGTTTTCTCTGCTCTGAGTGATAGCTATTACTCACATACCTGATGGGCTGTACATCATTGCTAGTCATTAGCCAATACAGCTTTTAGCTAATACATGGCGAGAAATACCTCATCCAAAACAGATTTTTCCAGACTACCTCATAAATCATTTCACTCGAACTAGGTAGGCATTAGGCTGTCACTTTTTTTTCGAAATTCGAACATTTGTTCAAATGTGGGGAATAAAATAATATTCAAACTGTACTGACAGCAGAGGGCACGCTAACAATTCACTATCAGCTTGACCTAAAAGAGAGCCGCACTTAATCCCGATCAAGTTGGTAGACTTGTGTTTATGGCTAATAATATTAGGAATTAAGTTGGGCCATTTGGCTTGCCTATCAGTTCTATGTTTTACCTTGTTTCCTACATGTTTAGTTCAAAGCTATCAGAATTCTCTCCTGTTGTCTGTGATTTGACATTTTCTATTCAGGAAGGCTTTTTCATTTGAACTCTTATCATTATTTTCTTTATGTTGTTGTGTGTTCTATGGTGTTAATACTGTAGCACTTCGAGTGTCACTATGAATGAAAAGTGTGGTACAAATGTATTATTATTCTGATGCGTTAATACGGCTGTTAAAAAAGTTAACATCCGATTGCTGGAAGAATGTGATGTTAAAAATAATGAAATAACATTATAATTCATTTAAACGGGGGTGTCCATTCGAATTCTTTCAAACAAATTGCATGTAATTTAAAATTCGTTCAAACTTGATTTTTGGAAAAAGTGACAGCCCTAGTAGGCATTGAGGCTTAGCCTGACATCACCAGACCAATTTGCAAATGTAAATTAGTCTGGATCCTCTCAGTTCATTTTCAGACAAGGTGCCTCTGGACACAATTGGATAGACCTACAACCAATCAGAGCAACGAAACGTGGATATACTTGCTCTGACTGGTAGAGCGGCATCAGCGACAGCCATCTTGGTTGTTTACGAAAATGCATCAACAGCGCTCCTCTGTACAGTCATCGTATCAAACCCGCCCCATATTAGATAAACGGTTGTGATTGGCCCGGTCCAAATCAGGCTGGGTGGAAATCTGTCTGAACAGGAGGGGGACCAGACCAATCTGCCAGAGCAAATAAAACATCAGCTCGCAGATTCATCTGGTTCCCAGGCTAATTGAGGCTCCCATCCCGTCCATTTGCAAAGAGGGCATACAGTAAAATCAGCCTAAAGCAGCAATACCAATAATAAGGAGAGCAAGTATCAGTGCCAAGGCAATAGATGTAACAAATACCTGTAGCTAGTTAGTAAAAGTGCTGAAGTGCTGATGTTGTGCTCTTGCCAATCTTCTTATTTGCATCCATAGCACCTTGTTTTGTTTAGCTTTGCCTGTGCGGCTGCATAAATCACAACATTATATTGCAATTATTTTGACAGATACTGGGATAGTTGTATTTTGATGTTGTGTGACCTGTAATATAATTTTTCTTCATCTCACTTAGGTTTAAGGTGCTTTGTATTTCCTTTAGATGTTTTAGCCATACTGCAGTGGTATATTGTGGGAATACATTTACATGCTGTGCTAGTATGACCATATGACCTTAGACTGTCTTGCATTTGTATCATTTTATAGTACATCTAGGTGCAAGGCGTGTACGCAAGATGTTTTTGGGTCATCTTTGCCCACTCATGGATGCATTTATTGTAAACTCGTACCTAAAAATGGTGAAGTAGATTTTTCATGTCATGTGGCATATTGTTCAACTCTAACAAACACAGCAGCAGCCAGACCAGAGCAAAGGAGCCAAATATGTTTTGAATACTCTATGAAAAACATGAGCAGGGCTGGGTAGTTCCAGCTGTGACGGTTGTTACATCACTGTTGTTTGGACCATTGCCAGTATTCCTGTATCTTGAAGGGATAGCTGAGGGTTGTGAAGAGCCTTGTCAGTTTAAAAGCAGCTTGCTCAGAAACACCTCATAACTCCAATCATATTATTATTTTCTTTTGTAACTGACGGCTGACACTGTCCACTGCGTGTAGAGCATGTTGAGTCAGGACCCAGAGAGCAATCCATACCTTAAGTTGTGTAATGCAAAACATAAACAAATATGTGAAAAATCCACCAGTCATCCATCCACCAGTTCCTGAAAGAGTTTTTAGAGAGGTGAGGACTCCACAGTGCAGTTGGGATGAACATATTTCAGTATGTCTTCATTGCTGTTAACTGTTGCACGGTGCACTGCATACTGAGGCAGAGCTATAAAATGCTTTGTTAAATAGGCTTTATTTTGTCAAATACTGTCAGTTGAAAACTGAAACTGTAAATCTTTGTGGATTTCTAGGAAGGGTGGAAAGGGAAAGAGGGAAAGAGAGGGAGACGGAGTGTGAGAGCGGGCACACAGTACTCTTGTCTGGTAAACCCATTAAATATATGTTTAACCAGAAACTAGTTACTTTTCCACTGAAATGGGCATGTGAAATGGGCAAATGTCATATGGCATATGGACGTGTAAACATGCTCAACTTCAAGCAGTGATGAAGTGTTGTTAAATGAGTAATGAGTCATTCTTTTTGAACGTTTCTTTTAAAGTAATATGTTCAAATAAAATAAAAAGTAGAATTACCATATTGTATCATAACATAATAGTATCATGGTGATCGTCTGGAAGCTTCCCCTCTCTCTCTGTTTTGATTGTGCCTCAGTGGCAGTGGGTCTGCTCCTTTTAATACCGCCGGGGGATATTTCCACGAGCAGCTATGATGGACTTTAAAATGGAGCAGAATCCGCCGGCTGTGGCGACATAGTAAATAAAATACAGCATGGCCCTGGGAGAGCGTCCATGTGGCTCTGCTGATGCTATCGCTGCTCACTGCGGTGTATCTGCTGGCAAGAGCGGTTTTTAAAATGTTGTGCTGACTCCACCCACGCCATTCGCCGAAGGTGTCCGCCGGCACGCAAATGGTGCGGACCGACTTATTCTCTCCACTTTCTGGTCTTTGTTTTGCTTTGACGGCCTGTCAAACAGCCCCTCTCCTCAGCCTTCACCAGTCGGAACACCATGCTTCTTGTTTTGGTTTATTATTGTAGTTCAGCTCCCTAACACTAGAGTGATGATCTTACTGATAGCACCTTTAAATGATCTTGATTTTTTCTTGATCCCAGTCACATGTTCTTAGCTAGCTTGCACAAATAGCTTTAGCGCTTTAAACCTCAGGTTTGGTATAAATAATTAAATACTACTAATTACTACTAAATAAATATTCAATTTTGTATAGTGCATTTACTTTACTTGACAAGGTAAATTCTTATACTACAGTTCTGAAAGACTTTGCAGTCTCAGTTGCTGGCTCACAGTATTTTTTATTTCTATTGTCAGCTAATTTTTGCCATAGGCAGGCTAAAATATGTGTGTTTGAAGAGGCTTTAGTGAATTACCCAGAGCCCTCCACGTTATCTTTAAAACAACGCAGATAATCTGAAATGCCTCAAGCACACAGTCATGGCCTGATGTATCATAGCTATCATAGATATAGTTTGGTTATTTCTCATTCCTATTTTGTTCTTCATTGTGCCATTTGAATACTCATTTTCCGTTTTGTTTTTTTCTGAAATGAAATGAATAAACCATGAAAAAAACCCTGCAAAACCATGAAAGTACATTGTTGGACACAGTACTGTATTGGATTTACACTTACATTGCATTTCCCGCAACATTCTGATGATTTAAAACGGCCCTAAATTGCTATTTTGCTGACAAAACTCAATATTGCTTGACAAAAAGTAAAGAAGTAAAAAACATAATCCTTTCAAACACATGCAGAGAGAGAGAGGGTTATCTAAGATGAGGTTGAAAGTTTGGGGAAAAACCCTTTCAGTGGTTAGGAACTTTTAAAAGGCGTCACCATCTGAAGGAATCAACTTGAGTCAAACATTAAAAATAAACCTGGCCTTGTTTTATAAAACAAGGCCATAAGAATTCCCATACGTTTTTATATCTCACATACTGTATATGTGTACAGCATTACTATCCCTTTCAACGGCACATGTTCCCAATTCTTTAATAGCAGATGCTTTGATTCTATAATTTGGCCAAATATCCTTCTGCCCCACTTTTGTTGTCTTAACAATTTAACTAAAAGCAGCTTTATGGAAAACAGATGGCTTACAATCTGTTTTCTTAATCTAAATTTAGATGCATATTTTATTTGTGTTCTACGCAGTGGTCGTCATGTTCCAGGTGTAATGACATGAAAAGAGGCCAATATTATAATGTCAAGGTGGAACTGCTCAACTGGCCTCCAGGCAAGAAGGTGAGGCTAATTTGGGCACCCCACCAAACAATTCAAAGTTTGGGGATTTAATAAATTAATCAATCATTTAATCATTTAATTTTCATAATTCTCTACAGTTCCAAGAGAATAATTGTAGGTGGATTCTTTCTTATAAAGTGTCATAAAGGACTTCTAATGCAACACTGTTTACACACACTATTTTGTTTACCACTATTGTCCCTGTCCCCAAAAAAATCAAAAGCCCTCTGCCTGAATGACTACCGTCCAGTAGCGCTCACCTCAACCATCATGAAGTGCTTTGAGCGGCTAGTCAAAACATTCATCACCTCCTCTCTGCCTGTCTTACTGGACCCACTACAGTTCGCATCTAGGCCAAACAGGTCTACTGGTGATGTCATCGCTCTAGCCCTCCACGCTGTTCTCTCCCACCTGGACCAGAGGAACACATATGTGAGAATGCTGTTCATTCATCACATAGTTCAGCATTCAATACCATTGTGCCCCCAAAGCTTGCCATCAGAGCTCAGAGACCTGGGACTCGACACCGCCCTGTGTGACTGGATCCTGGACTTCCTGGCGGGCAGACCCCAGGCAGTGTGGACAGGCACCACCACATCCTCCACCCTGACTCTCAACACCAGCGCCCCTCAGGGCTGCGTGCTCAGCCCCCTCCTGTACTCCCTGTTCATGCACGACTGCGTGGCCGCCCACGGCTCCAACACCATCATTACGTTTGCTGACAACACGACCGTCATCGGCCTGATCACCAGTGGCGACGAGACGGCCTACAGAGAGGAGGTCAGAGCCCTCCTCCACCAACCTCCATCTCAACGTCAGCAAAACAAAGGAGCTGATTGTGGACTACAGGAAGCGACAAGAAGAAGGACACGCCTCCATTTCCGTCAATGGGACTACGGTGGAGAGTCAGCAGCTTCAGGTTCCTCGGGGTCCACATCAGCAAGGACCTGACCTGGACGCATCATACCGACACTATCACCAAGGCAGCGGCTCTTCTTCCTCCACAGGCTGAGGAGGCTGAACATGGACTCCAGGATACTCTGCAACTTCTGCAGGTGCACTATTGAGAGTGTCCTGACCGGCTGCATCACCACATGGTATGGCTATTGCACTGCCCTCAACCGCAAGGCACTACAGAGGGTGGTGAAAACAGCCCAGCACATCACCAGGACGGAGGTGCCAACCATGGAGGGTCTCTACACCCAGCGGTGCAGGAAGAAGGTGTCTGCTACCGTCCAGCAGACGGTACTGGAGCATCCAGACCCACACCACCAGGCTCAGGGACAGCTTCATCCCACAAGCCATAAGACTGCTGAACTCCTGAGCTCCGGCACCCACCATACC